>LZPO01046151.1:0-15701 GCA_001675575.1 Neotoma lepida | reverse complement strand
GTAGATGATTGCTTGTGCTACTGGCATTGTTTTCTGAAAAGTCTACAGGTGTGGTTCTTCACATCACACCTCTGTCAGTGTGGGAAGTCTGCTCTCAAGTGACAAATGAGTGTCACCAACATAGCTTATGTATTGACCTCCACTTGCACTCTCCTCGAAGGCCCGATTCCTTGGCTTGAGAGGAGCTATAACTTAATAAGTACCTGGATTCGCCTGTAAGGCTAGCTGTTAGGAGGTAGCAAGAGACTTCTGCCCTCGGAAGCCTTGTTCAGTTCTTTGTTCTTAAGTTTTGGAAATACAGTGACCCATTTAGCAGTTTTGCGATGGCCTCTAACTAGAGGCCTCTTTCTCTTTCGTGGGTATCTTTGAAAGGGAGTATGCAACGCAGTGTCTGATGAGGCAGTGAGTGAGCCCAGTGCACCAAGGTCACAGGGGAGCTTTACACGGTGATCTAAGGTAAGGCCAGCTCTGTCCTTAAAGTTCCCCAAGTGAGTCTACTGTGTAGTCCAGACTAGGAATGAGTGACCAATCTACGTTTTTAGTCCCCCGAAAGTTCCTGAAGCACCAGAGAGGAGACCTAGAAGCAAGTGGGTAGAGCAAACGTAAGGGTCTCTAGACCCCAATGTCTTCTGCTTGCCCTATCCCCACCTTTTTTCCTGAGGAATTCCGCGACTTTCTGTCTTGTACATAGTTTACTGATGGGAACAAGAGGTTTTCTTGGTTTGTTCACTTGTCTTTGTAGGGGACAAGGGAGGGCTGTGCTAGGGGTTTAATCCATGGCTTCGCACCGAGTTTTTCAGCTAGTGCTCTACACCTAGCTACAGCCCAGCCCCTTTAAACCTTGGTAAGTTACTCGGCTGGCATTGAATTTCTATTCCTCCCTTCTCAGCCCCAAGCAGGAATCTTAGGCATGCACCGTTAAGTCCTGCAGAGCAGGTTTTTTAAACACAGGCCCTATCTGAGAACAGCAGCACAGATGTCAAATCAAGTTTGCTGAGACTGCAAATGCAGACCCTGCTACAGGAATCTGCGGTCTGTAGCCTTTGAGGAATCTAACAAAAGGAAAGGAAATCTCATAGCAGTAAGTGATAGTGACCCATGAGCTAACCCTTATGACAACTGGAACTGGACACTGACCACTGGAGGAGCCAATTGATTTCAGTGCCTTTAGTTGGCTCATACGACATTTTGTCTTCAGTTTACCCCAGGCTCCACCACTTCACAATCTGTACTGGTTTGCTTCTCTTGGCCCAGCCCTGAGAACATTGGTCCTTTATCTAGAAGATCTTAGTAAACCACTTATTATCAATGTGCTGTCTGCAGGGCTGCTTTCATTTCGATCATTCAAACAACCTATTCTGTAACTGTAGTCATGTCTCCTCAAGAGTAATGTTTTAAGGTGTTGATATTTAGCAGACACTGAAAGAGCTGTGTTTTATTTCCCCTCCTCGGTAAAAAGGGAAAGACAGAAGTGCGGCCTTTTATTTAAGAGTAGAATTTGTTTGGTGTTAGAACTTCACACAGAGTTTATATCCATTACTGTGAGCACTGTTCTCCGTCTTTCCAGGAAGCTAAGATGCTGCACTTGTCTCTTGCTGGGCTAGATTGCATTTTTTTCCCTAAGTCAGATCAAATCTAATTAAAATTACTCCTCACCTTCATCTTTTGCTGTTCTAAGTGCTCATTGCTCTGTGGTCTCACTGATGGACTCATCTCCTGGAATTGTAGATCGGCATGCTTTCATTTCCAGATTGCAGCCTCTCTGTCGTCAATTTTCCAGTTTTTGGTTTTTCCTCTTTTTATTTTTATTTTTTGGACATGTTTGTTTTATGCTGTATCACCAAATGGATTTTCTCATTTCACTTCTGAAACTATTTGCCCCCTTACAATTAATTAATGAGTAAGATGTGCATCCAAGGATTTTATCCAGTGGCACCAATCAAATTTTATATTTTTAAAAGCAGCCATGCCTTAAAAAATAGTTGGCAAGTCAGTTTTAATTTTTAAAAAGCTCATTTTCCAAAGCAAACTAGTAAAAAAAATAATAAAAATATTCCTATAGCAATTCTATACAATAAAATTACTATTGAAATTATTGCCAATTTTTGGCTATTATACTCTTTCTTATATAACTTAAAATTTGGACCAGAAAAGTATAGAAAGAGCATAATTCTAAAATATACAGCATAACTTTTTTTTCTTTTTGTAGCATTAATCTTATCACTGGTCATTTAGAGGAACCAATGCCAAACCCTATAGATGAAATGACAGAAGAACAAAAAGAATATGAAGCCATGAAACTTGTCAACATGCTTGATAAACTTTCCAGGTATTGTATTCCCATCCATTTTTTGCTTGGTTTCTAAGAATGTTCTATTTCTTTGTCTCTCTCACTGAGAGTTACCATAGAACAGCAACTCTGGAATCCATGTCTATTGGAGCAGGGAGGCCCTGGCAGCAGCAGTTAGGTGTCGCCCATGGCTTTTCTCCAGGTGCCGCTTCTGGATGTGCATTACTGAGCATTGTCAACCCTCAGTGCTGAGGCAGTAACTAGAGGTGGCTGGAGTATTAACTGACTAACCTCCCTGTCTTCCAAAGAATGCTTTGAGTTAGATTCAGTGATTTTGCTGCTTCTTGTATTTTTGTTTCAGTCTGTTTTGGTTTTTGTTTGAAACCATGGTGCGCTTTTTCTCCTTTCCTTTTTGATGTGCAAGTTTGCAGTATTGCTTTTTGAGTTGCTGCTGAAACCAAGAATTCTAAAATGCCATATACTCGTCAGGAAGAAGTGAAAAGACTAGCTCAAATAAAGGACTTTTTTATAAAAAGCAGGGACTTTTACTAATTAGGGGTTCCAAAAACAACTAGCCCCTCCCCTCTTGCTTCACACCTCCTTCCTTTCCACAATAACCAGTGTTGTAAATAATTCAATCAAGATAGGTTGATCAGCAAGTAGCTCTTTTGGAGGAGTTCTTAAGAGGGGATTCCTGCAGGCTTGGATGGGTCGCCTTACTCTCCAGTCCTACATTGAGCCATTGTCTCCTTAAGTTATCTTGAGTGAGTGTTTCTTTGTGTTGGTGACAGCCACCATGGAGGCGACTCTCTGCTGCTCATCTCATCTTTCACATAACCATAAAGACTGCTATTCATCCATCAGGAAAAATAACATTTGAAATCGAACAGCCAGAGACTAGCTGGGAAGGAAAGGGGCCAACAGGGAGGCATAGGTTACATTTGTAGCCAGAGGCTTAGCTGAGCTGAGAGGTGGACGACTGTGGGTTGGCAGAATTATAGCAGATAGGGTCTTTTGACATTCTGTAGTCTTAAGCTTTCTGGATGACAGCGGCAATGTGTAGAAGTAAGTAGCTTCATTATCAACCAAGTGTTCTAGAACTTGGTGACTGCTGGCTACTCCTAAATTTTTATCCTTTCCCAGCATTTGGCCTGTTTACAAATTACATTCTGCTTAACATTTTCTACAAGTTCTTTCCCAGAAGGAATTAATAATAGTCATAGAGACTGTTACTAGAGTAGACCTATATTAAGCAGAATAACAAGTTCTATGTGAATATATAGAAATAAAATCTGGTAGCTGGGGAAAGAGTTCAGTGCTAAAGTACAGGCCCTGGGTTCAGTCCCCAGCACCCTCCCCTCCACAAAAAGAGTATATGTAAAAATAAGTTATATGTTCCTGACAGCTTCCAGAGGGGTCTGGTATAGCTAATGAAACATGGTGGTATAAGTAAATTAGAATGAAATCAGTAGATCCAGCTGGTGGAAGCCAGAAAAGAAATTGTTAGCAAGGACCTGAGTGGAACATGTTAGTGTTTTAGCACAGTAGACCACTCAAGCAGTGTAAATTTCCTGTTGTGACGATAGGAGTTGCTGGCAGTTAACACAGATGCTATATAAATGGTCCACTTAACCTACATGAGGAAATACCCAAGCACAAAACAGAAAATGAGGAATAAACTGCCCAAGATAATATGGTGTAATCTGGATACTTGGCTTATTCATAAATACATTACCAATTTCATAAAGTACCCTATTAATTCACATAAAACAATTCTCTTTAATCTCAAGGGAATCTACATATCTTATACATATTTTAGAAGCTACCAATAAATAAACACATAGATATTAATTCTGAAATGTCCAACTTCCACCTGATTTAAACTATGTCTTGAAAAAGACAAACATTCACCAAGAAGCACCCAGCAGGTACCCAGCTCAGGCTGAAGGTGGTACTGATGCTCACATGTATAAAACAGAGCTAGTATGTCTTGTGTTGGCTTTGATGGAACCTATTTTGCCATTAAAGTTGAAGCGAAAGTAAATTTGAGAATAGTCTTAAGTTGTGTTGACTTTTTGCATGACGTGTGGTAGGTTTTACATTGTCTGCCTGTGTGTGCGCTTTCTAACATTTGCTCTCACTAATAACAGTGACAGCTGTGTGAAGGTCAGCCGTAGGCATTCCAGAGCGAGAATGCAGAGAATGAAACCATTCCTTCATGTGTCTTTCATGTTTGTTGTGCTGTATTATTCATTAGTCGTAAGCTTCATCTCTCTTTTCACTTTTTCTTATTTTTGATAAAATAAGAAAAAATAAGATGCCATACAGCCAAGTAGACTTAGGTTCAGTACTGTACAAGGAGCATTTACACGACAGCTCCCATGGGAGGGCAAGGGAGATTTGGAGGTGAGTGAGACAGTTTCTGCCTTTGGAAAACTCGTACTCTAGCAGGAGAAATGGCTGTATAATCTATTTCAGAATTCAAAGTAGAAATTGTGACAAGCAAGCTATGTGTTGAACTGTTTGCCCCAGGGAAAAGGAGCAGTTTGTTCTGTCCAAATGGTTCAGAGAGTCTTTCCCAGGGAACAGAAGTGACGTATGGGCTGGTCATCTAGAGAGAAGTGGAGGTGGCCATTGATTGTAGGGAGAGAGACTTAGTCCTTTGAAGTCTTTGGACTTCCCTTACTGCATCTTTCTTCCAAAGAGCTCAAGTGGCCTGTTAACCTCACTGACCAGTGGGAAATGCAAGGACCACAGAAATGCCCAAAACATTTCTAAGGGGATGGCTGCTGATAATCCATTTTCTTTTGACAGTTTACAAAATACTCACCCATTGTGCTCTCTCCAGCTCTAAAATAAACTGAGACTAGGAACTTCATTTTCTAGAACTCAGGGCCTTTGCTCTTTCCACTGTGTTACTGTGTCTCTGTTGCAGTGTCTGCCAGGACACTTCCTAGTCACCCTCTCAGCAATGTCTCCTGCCCCTGAAAAGGAAGGCATGTGAGTAGAGCATAGGATTGGAGGTGACGTGGCCAAGGCATGGACACTAGACACTTCCTTTTTTCATCCATAGGAGAGCAGATGTGAAGGACCTGCACCAGGATGGTGGTTAGCAACAGTGGCCCGTGCCAAAGCACTTACCAAAGTGATGACTAAGGTTGGTCATGCCAAGTACTATTCCTGAGCCTGGTGTAGGATATAGATGTTACTGCCAAAAGTGTAAAGCCACTACTGTGAAACTTGAGGTCACATTTCCATCTCACCTTCATGCTAGACATAGCCCTAAGGAGCGCATGTCTTTAGCATCTTTATCCTGGCTAGAATTGGAAAGGTAGTGAGGAGATTAGTGCTCAGAAGACTCCTTACTGAATATGGACTGAGTAACGTTCTCAGTGATGTTAGGTCATGTCTGTGTGAGATGTTTCTAGTCCTTTGTAGGGATGGCAGTGCATCTGGAGTTTTTCAGAGCTAGAAGACCATCTGAACCCTGTAAATCCTGTCCTGTATAGCTAGTCCATTGCCTTTTGCCCTATGGTTTCCCTAGTGTGCAAGGATGGAAAATGGAAATGGCTGACCTCCAGATTTGAAGTCTGGTTTTGTCTGTATAAAACAACCTTCAGAATTCAAGGCTTCAAAGTGTAGTTGTCAGTTCAATTTCTTAGCCAAACTTCATCAAAGTAGAAGCTTTAAAGGAATGTCATAAAAAAGTGTGGGCCGTGACTGGCTAATTTAAATAAGTGATACGGATTTCTTTAATCTAGAGTAAGTATAATATCTAGCAGTCAAGCCTGGGGTATAAGATTACAGAAAATATCTTGCCTGCCTCTCCACCTCCTCTCTCCTTCTCAGACTTTGAAAGCAAAACTAAGCCCCTGCACTCCAGCAGGAGACTAGAATGGTGATGTATAGGAACAAAGTCAGTCCACTGTGCCCAGCACAGCTGCCTGTACCCAGCAGTGGCACACTCACACGCTGCCTTCAAACAGCATTGGCAAGGACATTTAGATTACAGGATTTGTTTCTATTCCTTATTGATACTAGATTCATTGATCTTATACTCCATTCTCACTCCAGCACTGTTTATCAAGGCACTTTGCCTATTTGCTTATACCAACTGTGTTTTCAGTTGCATGCAAATAAATGAATAATGCCTATTCTGCCACCACTTCCTTCTCTCATCCATTCTCTGGCCACTAACCATGCTTCCCATCCCACCCCCATTTTTGCCAGCCATATTGGTATATGGGACATGGCTTTCTTAATGCTGGCATCAAATACAAGGTTTTGAGTGATTTATGGCTGAAGGTAACAGATACATAACTTTTTCCATATAAGTAAATTCTATTGCTCGTCTTACAGGAATACCAAAATCTGTAACTGCACACGCCCTTGTGAGGAGTTAGTCTAGCATATACTTTTTGGGTGCATTTCAGAAACATAACCCACCCTTTTAAAGCATTGTAAGACCTGATGTAGGCACCAGAGTTCAAAGATCATAATGGTTAGGTCAGATCATTTGGATCTGCACTGTCCATTGTAGGAACCACTACTTCATGACTACTGAACACTTGAAGCGTGGTTAATCCAAATTAGGATGTCCTCTAAAGACAAAAAGAGAATGGAAAGTGTCTCATTAATTATTTAGATTATGTATTTAAAATGACCAGTTTTTATATGGGATAAAATAAAATATACCACTGAAATCAGTTTTACCTCACTTTACTTTTCTGTCTAGCTAGTTGGATATTGAATATCAATATGCAGCTTCAGTGGTGGCTTGGCTCATATTTCTAACATATAGCACTGTTCTCCATCATTAAGGTTCCATGAAAACTCCATTAAGGGAGCCCAGTACTTTATCTACTGACACAAGAATGAGAGGACTGTTTTGAGAAGCTTTAGTGTATGTATCTTTAGGTTATAGAGGACTGTCTCAGTGGCTAGACACCTGAGTAGGATGTCATGTGCCATTTGTATTCCTTATTGGAAGTCACTGAATGCTTGGTTAAAGCACAAGCTACAATGGCTTTTGACAATTAGCAAAATGTGAAAGAAGAATAGCCTCCCTCCTAGTTGCTGCCCTTTAACAGTCAGATCTTCCTGATTGGAAGGATGTATTGGAACTTGCATTTGTGCTGCTTCCTTCAACAGAGTTCGCTGGCATGCAGATCTCATTTAATTTTGTTACTTTAGACGACAGAGTAGAAAAGTTTTCTAACAGTGTTACCAAGAAATAATTAAAAATGTCATTATTTAAGGATAAAACTAAATTGTATTCTTTTAGCAGTATCCCTAACCTTCTCCTCTGATGTGTTCTTAACTGTGTTAACTAACACGAGGCCGTAGCAGATTTTTAGAAGCTTTGCATGCTATCTTCTAACAGAACTGAGAATAATAAAAAACTAACAGTGCTTCAAAATGTAAACGGTGCTTCTGAATGTGCTCCCTGTTGGTCATCAAGACGATGCTGTGATCTGAATGGAGTGGGAGGTATTTTATTAGGAGTGAGCGTCAGAGCTGATGTGACTGACCCCTCCAGAACACCTCACTTTCAAAACTCCCGAATGGGATGCTATTTTGAAAAATTACCAACCACTCTGAGATTTGTCAGTGATTATTTTTAAATGAGACATAAGTTTTAAGTAAATACAAAGCACCAAAGACCAGCAGTGAGTGTGTTTACTTTGTCAGACCACAGATTATAGTGCATCCCACACCCCAGCTTCCTACCCCATATCAGATATTACGTCATTGGCTAAAGAACTAGCTTTATGGGGGAAACAGTAAAAGTTCTCAGACCCTTTGTTAAAACTGGGTTTTCCATTGTTTTTAAAAGAGAATGAGTATGGGATCCTAACAGATCCTTACACATGTCATCACACTACTAAATCTTAACTGTAAAATACTTCCCTGTGGGAATTTTTAGACAATTCCCAATCCCATTCAAAGTGGAAGGGTGTGGTGGTATGAGCAGTACATCATCTCCATTTATCTTGGGGTTGACATATTTACACAGCATAGTTTCCCATCAGTGCCCCAATGTAGAATGTAATGGTAAGGGCTCAGGGTGAAGAATTATTTATGAAGATGCGATTGGAAGACTTTTTATTTGCTGTGGAAAAGTCACCATTCCCATTATTCCTTCTCTGTCAGTGTCCTGGGGAAAGATCAGTATAACCAGTTGCACTAGGAAGCCGATAGAGAAAAGGTAAAGAAGCAGTGTCTCCACCCAAAGGCCACTCCACTCACAGAGTCCAACACAGTTATGTAACTCTTTAGCTGAGAAGGGTTTTTTCACCAGGAGTNAGAAACCCGGCACACTTTAGAGGCCTGTGACTGCTTCACGCTTGGAGTTCTGCAGAGCTACACCCTCTGGGCTGTATGGGGATCCATCCCCATAGGCATCTTATGTTAATTAAAATACTTCATTTATATACTAATGCCTCATCCCATCTTTCAAAGGTGAAAAGGAATTAAATATGAAATGGCTAATTTAACATGTCAGGGCTCTTTTTCCAGGCCAACCTCACATTAAGAACAGGAATCCCTGCGCCAAAGTAATGCTTCCCAATTATCCTGTCTCGGGTTTTGTTAGACATTGAGCAGAAGTCAACAAAACAAGTATGTAACAGAACCTGGCTAAATAGCAGCACCCTCATTAAAACAGAGAATTAATCAGGGGTGATTAAAGGAAGCGATGCTTCATAGATTTCCCCTTTTTCTTCTTTTCTAATCATAGAACAAAATATGTTACACAAAAGGATCGGAACTATTATGCAGTACTCAATTAGAGGGAGGTGAATAGGTCTCTAACATGCTGTTTATCAAAAGAGCAGACTGGTGTTTGCATGACTGTTGTTTCATTACAGACCCTGTCATTAATTCCATGTGTCAATACTGCCCTGTAGTACACAGAGCAGACAAGAAAGAAGAGCCCTTGAAAACAAGGGAATGAGTTTTGAGTCGTTATCAAGCTAAGTGGCAAGCGGGAAGCTGAAACTCGTATAGGTAAATTCGAAGGGACTCTTGGGAGATCGGCAAGTGGGAAACAAGGATGTGTTTTTACCAGCTGCTTGATTATGTCCTGCTTTCAACAAGTGCTCTTGATCGAATGCTTTGTTTATATTGCACAGAACATGTGCTGTGGGCAAGAGTATTCTCTTGCTTCCAGGTCAAGTAAGGTGTTACACACACACACATCTGACCTGTTCTGTAATGTGCAATGTGCAGTTGGGCATGCTAATATCTGAGCCCCAATACTGCACCATCACTGCTGGGNGCGTCACATAGGAACTTGAAGCCCTAAAACACTGTGACCATCTCTACAGTTCTGAAGAACTATCACAAAGTACCATCCCAACAGGAAGATGTTAAAATATATCTGGAAAAAAATATTTAAAGAACAGAAAATTTTAAATATGTTTAAATCCCAAAAGTCCCCGCCCCTTTTTGGTTTCCTTTGGCAGTCCCAAGGGTTAGGCTGGGGCAAAATAGGGTTTCTTTTCTTGGACGTGCTTTATCTGTGTCCTCTTGCCTGGCCACACCTTTATAGACTATGGTTCCTTATCGTTTAGTAAGATCAAATTTTAAATGATGTTTCGTTCCAGTTGAACATTCTTGGAGGCTTATCTCTTCCCTGGCCAGATGCCTGATCAGATGAGAAGCCCGCCATGATACTGTCACAGTGCCTAGAATGGGCTCTTTATCCAGTAGACATCACTGTACTTTTTGGTGATAACGGGGGCAGTCTTAACTGTGTTAAGGCCTGTGTATAGCATTGAAGGTAAGTATGAAGCAGTTGTTGCTATGTGAATATCTTAATATTGATCCANATTTCAACCATGATGTTTATTGGACACTCGGCCATCATTTTTTTAGAGAGGACCTTCGTAGGTTTAGGACCAGTAGTAACTTTTCATAAAATGACCCAGTGAGGGCCATGATGCAATCTAGATCCTGTGTGAGGTCCTTGCCATTGCTTTGTAACCATTTAATCACCTGCTGGCAGATTGCAGAAAAGGTTTGTGGTCNCGGTCTATGTCATTGATAGGCAGGTGCTGTGTTTGATCGTTCGGTTTAGAGTACCTTGATTAGGAAGAAAGTCCTAGGATGGTAATTTTGAGTGTCTTAAAACCCCAGGAGCATTTTACATGATTTGAAATTATTTAGTAGCTTGAGACTTATTCTTAAAATCAATGTAAAATAGTGGGGATCATCTTGTCCAACCTCTCATTTTATAGCTCTAGAGGCAAATGGCTTGCTCAAGGACTTGTAAAAGATTAGCAGAAGATATGAGGCTAGAATCTCGAACTCCTAATGTCTCTGACATAAAAAGCTGAGTCTGTACCAAGTGGTGATTGAGAACAAGACAGCCTGACTTCTGCTGGGCTGTCAGCATCATCTGATGTTGTTGACTCAGCAAGGAAGCCATTGCAGCTAGAGAGAGAATGCTTCCTGACACTTAGTCCTCTGCCATTCTCCATCTATGTCATGACCCTTGTACTATATCCTTTCAGGAACTGTGTGCTCTGTCCTAGATTAGGTCTGTCCTAGACTAGGTACATGAAAGTCACAACCCAAGAAGACATGGACTCTGCCTTCAGGTTGAGCACAGTCTAGTAGACAGCAATAAATCCTTGGAAAGCATTCTTAGGATTTCCTGTGGATTAGTAATCCTTCCCTGATCCTGTAGGAGGGTTTCCTGTGGATTAGTAATCCTTCCCTGAACCTATAAATCTTGATGAAAACAAATCTGCTCACAGATATAGCCTGTGTCTTATTCGTGGCTTAGTTATGAGGAACCTGTATGGTACATGACTTGTGTAAAAAGGCTAGCTAAGTGTAGCTCACAGGTGCTTAACTGAAGAAGCTTTGCTCTCTAAGGCTCTGTGCCAGAACACAGGAGGACATTAAAACTGACTGAGTTTCTGTTAATATGTCAGAGCAGTATTGTTTGCAGCTTTCAAACTTTGTAGTAATGGTTATTGTTAATGAATACTCTTAAATATAGAAGGTGGCTTTTGAAATAGGAGACAAAAATACCTTCGTACGCAGTCGGTTTCCGCCTTGGAGCCCAGGTTTCTAGCCCCTCTTTCATGCCTCCTAGCACTTTTGAGCTTTCGTTCTCCTTGTCGTCAGCTGAGCCAACCTGCTTGCCAGTTCTCTGCACATAGCTAACTCTCGCTTGTGTGCCTTTGCTTGACTAATTCTGCTTCTGGGATGCCTTTCTTCCTGTGATGCCATGTCTTCACTGCCATTAGTGTGGCCTCGAGTCTGCCTCCTACAAGGAGCCTGTAGTAATGTGTCCCTGTTTCTTCCTGTGTCCCTCCCGCATGTGCATCNCCATATGTCGGTGAAAGAACACTGCTGTGGTNTTCATAAAGGTTCCTGTTCTCTGTCTCTATCTTACTGACCTGGACACAAACAGATCTCAGTGAAACTGAGATAATAACCACAGCATCCACCAAGCTGTCAGCAGTGAGTCTCTAGAGCAAAGATTTTGTTTGATGCTAGCTTTAGGACAGAGAAGAAAGCAGAAAAGTTGGACTTGAGAGTATGAGAAGCAATCCAGGTTTCATGAGTGAAGCAGTCACAAGCTAGTAAATGATCCATTCCTGCTCCCAAACAGGACAAGAAANCTCCTTGAACACATTTCACATACAGCAGGAATCGACTGGTGAACTGTAAGGCTCAGGGAAAGCAGGGCTCTGCCTGTCAACCATCCTAAACTTGTCAATCTGCTGTTCTGTAATCCTTTTGGTATTATTTAATGTATGTATGTTTTATCTTCCAAACTGACTAAAGCTTCTTGAGCACAGGGACCATGTCTTTTGTTTGCTTCTGTGTATTCCCCCCTCCCACACACACACTGTTTTATCAGGAAGGGGAAACCTTCTGTAAACACATAAGGAGCAAGAGTACAGCTTGTGGGTTCCAATTATATCCCAGGCATTACTCTGCACACTTTCTGTGTGTAGTCTGTGGTCTGTGCATTCATGATTGCTTAGTAAAGTGAGTGTTCCTGACCCAGTTCTACAGAGGATGAAATCAAAGTTTAGAGTTTTCAAGGTCTTGCAGTATTGAGTTGTAGGTGTAGAATTAAAGCCCAGGTCTGGCTTTAGAACCTGTATGTGCCTTTCCCTCCCCCACAGTAAATACTTGAGTCCTCTCCAGCTCCCAGAACCCTTTGATCTCTACTGTTGCTCTTGTTGCTACCTGCTGTGCTGGGACTGCCAAGTCATCACTGGGAAGTAGGCAGAGCTAGTATTACTGTGACCCCGTTTCACAGATGGGGAAATTAAGACTCAGAGACTTGCCCAAGATCTCACAGCTGGTAAGTGGAAGAGTCCAGACTTAGACTTGCTAACTTACAATCTGTTTGCTCTTCCCACACATCACATTGCTGTCTTAATTTATTTGCATGAATGCATGACTGTGGCCAAGTTGCACTGATGCCTTTCCTACAGAAATGTCAGTACACACAACATTGCATGGGGCCGTGTGGAAAAGAAAATAACTCATGCTTTCTGAGGAGCTTCCATTTTAATGGAGGGTGATACAGAGCACCGCCTAAATTCTTGAGAATGGTTAACAAGTGAGAATTAAAAGATGGGTGCCCTTTGTTCTATAGATTAACTGTTGTAAATGGACCATAAAACTGTGTAAAATTCTTAATTATTCCCAGTTGTAAAGTTGGACTAAAGGGTAGGAATAAAGATAACACACTTGATTTGGAAATGTTCTTCCTGGGTTTATGTAGAAAGTAGCTTGGTGTTTCACACCCTGGCAGCTAGTCCCAGTATTGGCCTGTTATTTTGGAAATGTAATTGTGTTAGTACTGTCAGTGATGGTGTGTCTACCAAGCAGTTCACCACTGTCTTTGGTAGGGCCCCTGCCAGTTCTACTTCCGCCTCTCCTTACCATTCAGTCCCTACCATACCTCACTGCCTTCAATGACCAACACCTTTAAACCTAGGTCATCAGGTTTTTAAAGTTTTGTGTTTGCTTGGTTGGCTTGGGTTTGGGTTTGGGTTCTTGACCTTTTGAGCCAGGCTCTTGATTTTACAGATGTGTACAACAACTCCCAACCTTTAGACCTAGAATTGTCTTACCCTTCAGTGTGCTGTTCTCAGCAAGTTGTCCCCTTTTCTTCACATCAGTTGTTAGGATTCAGTGTCTCAGAGTTCCTCATCACAGTCAGAACTAGAAAGATGTGTGTTCTAAATCGCGGCTGGGTCATGGCAGCACTAGAGAATTGCTGATGGCTCCCCACTGGCATTTCTATCTGTTTGCCACAAAGGCAGCTCAAGCTCTTTGTGTTCCACCGAATCTGTCCTGTGTTCTGGCTCCTGTAGGTAGCGCCATACCTCAGTACCTGCTCTGGAGCCATAGGGACACTTTACCACTCACTTTCTCCAGCTCCTTTCCACACCTACCTGAAGCACAGTGCCTTTCCTTCCCACAGCTCAGCCGGAATCCATCCTTCTCTCATTTTCCATACACCATTACAATGACCTCCTAATGCTACCTGTCTGGCACCTATTCCAGTGTGTCTACCACCAGCACACCACTCCTGGAGGGTGTGAACCACTGGACACTGCAGGATAAATGCTAAGCTCCTTCCTTTGGCCTTGTTACCCTTCCCTCTCGCTCTTCACTTCTCCCTTGAACCTCTGCTCCCTAAACACTAGTCCCTTGTCCAGCCTTCCAAGAGCACAAAGCAGCAGAGGTGAATTGACACAGTCACACAGGATGGTGGGGCCTCCCACAGTCTCCTTTGCCTGGCACAGGGTGTCTCATCTGTGCTGTCTCCTCTGCCTCTCCCAGGTAGTGTGGCCGTGCTTCTGCTCAGGAGCCACAGTGGTGCATCCGCAGTCCTCTCAGGACATTCACCCCATCTGTGGCCTGAGTCATCTTGGGCCTGTCTGTTTTGTCCATTCATCAAGGGCAGCAGCAGCTACTTGTCTTCCTTGGCTGCCCAGCAAGTGGCAGTTGCTTTCACACAGTTGTTGAGCAGTGAACTCAACTGCTTTTCCATGCAGTTAGGGCAGCCAACTGAGATGGAGTTTACTGCAAAGGGCACTGGACTAGGATTCAGGAGGCCTGTCCCATGCCCAACTCTGCCACTATGTGGCCTTGGGTAAGTCACTCAGCCTCCTTTTAAAGAAGGGGGTTGGACTAAATGATCTGTGAGGCCCCTTCCAACTTTAAGCTTTATGATTTTGATCCTGTTTCCTGCATGTAACATACAGGAGCCTCAGTTTAGCCAGCCAGTCAGTCATCCATGTTTCCCAGACTCTGGCCTCAGCAGTCATCCTCTGGTGCTAGCCAGAGCCACTTGCTTAGGCTCTTGTTACTAAACCCAAGTCCCTGAGCTGAGCTCACCTCCCCAGGTTTCACTCCGATACCACAACTGGAGAGCTGCTCCTTCCCAGGAGGGAACCCTTCTTTGTGTTGCCTGAAGGGACAGTAGCAAGGAGAGACGGGAACAAGTGTTACTGTTTCCCTTCACACCACAGCCCCCCAGCATTATGGCTGCTGCGTCATGTTCTCAGGCAGTGGTGCCTATTTCCATGAAAAATAAGGTTAAGCAGCTCCAAGCCTTTGACGTCCCTCTTAAATGCACCACTAGCCTGTTGGAAGTGGAAGCATTGGAGTTAGCAACTCAATAGGTACATTCGTCACAATCTCCATGCAATAATAAATAAGGCCTATGAAAAGATTAAATAAATCTTTCCTGATGCTTTTTGATTGGCTTAATCGATAATTAACCATCTTAGATGAGGCTGTAACTTGTGGAGTGGATACAATTGGATTAGGTGAAGACAGTTGGGGAGCTTTGAAGAGATTAAAAATGGCTGTCAATCCCGTAATTAAACTGCCACAAACAAAAGCAATGGTGTTTTAAACAAAAAGAAGGAAAGAGAGAGAAAAGGAAAGAAAACTTGGGGAACTCCAGCTGATTTGAAATGAATCAACAAGTATTCATGAGTCAGAGGCGATGGGAACAAAACCAAATTTGACAAATTGAGTCTATGAAATGAAACGTGCATTTAATTCTAAGTTGGGCAGGTGAAACTCCAGCAGCTTCAACTTCTCTAAAACAAATGAATCCACAAGAGGGGAAAAAGTTCATTATTCAAAACAGCAGAGACCTGCCCCTTGTCCTGAGCCCGTTTGGACCTTGACTTTTCATACTTTAATTGGCTTAGTAGGTTTGGCTTGTGTGAATGAAGTCTTTCATCTCCTTTTTCTTCCCATGCCCCTTTCATCTTCCTGTTACAGACACACAGAGAGAGCTGGAGAGAAAATACTTTGTTTTTTAAAGACTTCTCTTTTTAAAAGGATGTGGATCTGGGTGGGGGAGGGTGTGTGTGTGATGCTGGTGGTGGAATACAGAGCCTGGCACATG
>LZPO01046150.1:0-11028 GCA_001675575.1 Neotoma lepida | reverse complement strand
CAGTGAGCAGCAGCATCCTTGACTCACAATGCCTTCTGTGAGCAGCAGCATCCTTGACTCACAGTGCCTTCTGTGAGCAGCAGCATCCTTGACTCACAGTGCCTACAGTGAGCAGCAGCATCCTTGATTCAGTCGTTCTTACTCCACTTTCCTAGGGCGTCAGCTCCTCTCTGAACTTTATATTCCTGTTTGTAGAGAACGTAATTCCTTCCATTTTCAGATACGTCGAACAGTTTTCCAAGCAATTTTCTGGTACCTTGGGATTTTAAAAAAGAAGATTTTTTTTTAAATACTTAGTTGGTTTGGTTTCTTTACATTTTCATAAGAAAGAAAATTCATAGTTGGTATTCACCAACAAACATGATAGGGAATTTCCTTTTGACTTAGTCACTGGAGTACAGATGGAGGTCAGGTTGATAAGCATAGATCTTAGTCCAATTTTTGATCTGCTAGGCATTATTGTATTACNCTACCCACACTTTACTTTGAATGCCCCTTCCTTATTGTAGCCAATAACTCTTTACAGATAGTCTGATCCCCAGCTGTCCCTGAATTCATACTTCCTAGCACGTCTTTCTTGCTGGCTTGCATGAGGATGGACCAATGGTCTCTTTANGNTCAGAGAGAGAACTCCCCTACCAGCCATGGTCTCACCTCAGCCTTAGACCTTTTCTTGGAGTGCATTCTCTTTAGCTACTTTTAAAGTTGATCTTTCTCAGTCTTTATTCTCTAGTCCAGACACATCATCTCAGGGATGACATCAGTGTTAANAAAAATGGCATTGCCTTCCTAAACCAAGTACTATCCTTAGATTTTCTCCTTAGATTTAACATTCTGTTCTTACTTACTTCCTGTTAATTTCCTCATTGCTATGTAAGCTCAATGAGCAGGAGAGAGTAGGGACTTTTTACTGCCCTATTCCTGGTGGATAGGTGCTAATGAAGGCACTGAGTGAAAATTCAGCTATTACATGGCAATAGGTTTGCCTTGTTCTTCACTCTCCTTTTTACATCTGAACTAGCATTAGAGATAAAAGTTCTTTATTCCCAGAACCCACTGCCATCAGAGGTTTCCTGTTTTTGTTCCCACCTTTGGTGAGAACTACTCTTTCATACCCTTTATTCATTGATTTAATCACTGTACAAATATTTAATCATTTGCATGGCTGTCAGCACACGGCATTGGTGTTACAAATTTCCCTTGGAGGTTATCTGTTGTTACTGGCTCTGTCCTCAGCTCCATAGTCAATGATGATTATATTGGAAGAAAGTCTATTTGATACACCGAAGGATTTGTAGATACTTAATGTGAAACCTACCTTCCTTCTTAGGCTCCCAAAGAGTTGTACCTGCATGTTTTCTAGTTAAGTGGATTGTCACTGTGTCCCATTCATGGTGTTAAAAAGTGTAGGTCCCGAAAATTGAGCATATATGTTATATATTTTCTTGTGCTGATTTTTGCAAAACCAGTTGTTATTTATCTCCAGGTGGCACAGGTGTACTATGGTGGCTATATGCAAAGCAAAGAAGGTCTCCCAAAGAAGCAGTTATTCCTGAAAAGCTTCAGATAGCTGAAGACAATCTGCGGGCCCTCCTCATCTATGCCATTTCAGCTACAGTGTTCACTGTGAGTTGGGGGGTGCAAGTGTCACTCTCAGTGTTATGTGCATGTTAGCAGGTGATCCTCAATGGAACAGAAACTCACTCTGGCCTTTTTATTGCTGCCCCATAGTTTACTTCCAGTTCAAAGTCTGGTAGAGCTTCTCTAATTGATGAGTATTCTTCGATGCAACAGTTTGNCCTGACCTGTCTGCTTTTTGAGATAATTTTTGCCTAGGATGTTTATGTTGTCATTTGCTAATAACATATTTCTTATTGTCATAATATAATTACAATTTTAAGAAGCAATTCTCCATACTTTTGAATAGTATGTTAAGAATTAGAGTATCGTTCCTCTTATGTGTTCATTCATTATTTTCCATTTCTTTTATTTAAAATTTACCTTTTAACAGTATATATTGTGTTGAAAATATAGGTGAGGTACACTCTACTTAGACATTTGTTATACANTAACAATCTGACTGACTAGCCTATATAAGTGAGGGGTGATCTCAGGCATTTATTGAGCATCAATAAGACTAGTAATAACAATAATGCCACTAAAGCTGTTGGCTCCAAAGATACTTGTTAATCATGCTTCTTTAACTACGGTTGTCTATGTTAGCTTCTATAGGGAAAGGGTAGAGATTGTGAATAGACAAATGGTTATTCTGCTGCAGATCCCACTTAAGGAGTCAACAAAGGAGATGAACTACAAATAAATACTTCCTTTGTTTTGAGGTGATGGCATATAGCTCTCCTACCATTTCTCAGAATGATAGGCTTGTAGCTATGCAAATGAAGAGTCTTGTCCTGACTGACAACATTTGTTGTCCCCACCCACCCACCCAAGCTGAGGATCAAACCCAGGGCCTTGCACTTGCTAGGCAAGCGCTCTACCACTGAGCTAAATCCCCATCCTGAGAACACATTTTGACTGGCAATTAGTGGGGAAAGGAAAAGTTGAAAATTCCTATCTTAATACATTGAGAAAGTTGAGTTAGAAATTTCTCCTACTTTACAGCGTCTGTTTTTGTTGCTTAGAGGAATAACCCNTTTCTTTCTTCCTCTCCGCTCAGGTCATTTTGCTCCTGATAATGCTGGTAATGCGCAAACGTGTTGCTCTCACCATTGCCTTGTTCCACGTGGCTGGCAAGGTCTTCATACACTTGCCACTGCTAGTCTTCCAGCCCTTCTGGACTTTTTTTGCTCTTGTCTTATTTTGGGCATACTGGATAATGACACTTCTTTTCCTTGGCACTACCGGTAAGAAGAAATGCAGCTTCTTCCTCTTTTCCATGAATCTAAGTTGCCCTCAAGTATTTAAAGTCATCAGAGAGGGTTGGGGGTGTGGCCCAGTGGTAGAGTGCTTGCCTCTGAGTAAGGATGACTTGTTGATCCCTAGTACATGTACATACAACACACACACACACACACACACACACACACACACACACNACACACACACACACACACACACACTCACTCACTTACTCACTCACTCACTCCAGAGAGATACAATTCTTCATCCATTTGTTGACAAAGATGCAGTAGCCATCAAATCAAACAACAGTGGTCTTCAGTAGCTCATTNCCTCTTCATGATTTTTAGCAGATCTTAGCAATTTGCATCTAGACCAGCTAAGATCTAAAACTGCTTAATTTTGAGAGGGTCATGGATTTTTAGTGAGTTCTCAATTTACTCAGATATTTGGATCCATTCTGAACTGAATGGATGAATTCATAGCCTCTCTGTGGTTGCTTCACAGCCCGGACTCATCCTGGACTCATTCTGTAGGTAAACTCTGACTTACTGATAGCTGGACTCAGTACCAAATGTTTAAGACACAGGTATTAATTATGAGTAGTGAGTGTAAAGTTAGTAAACTGTGTGAAACATCTCTGTCCAATCAGCTCATACTCACTAAGTGAACATGACATTCATTTCTATGCTTAGTTAATAGTTTAGATCTATAATTACTGGATAAATAAAATTCTGCAAAAAGAAAAAGCACTGAAGTGTTTGAAAATTCATGCCTAAATAACTGAGAGTGGAATTAGAACTCTATTTAAATAGAGCAGTTTAAACACTTTTTCAAATGCCTAATGTGTAATTGGGTGATGTTTAATTTCACAGTGTTTTAAGCGATAATGATTGCTGTCCCGTAGTGAACAGAACTAAGAGCCCGGCATACTTGTACCTGGGAGTGGCACCTGCCATGGAAGTCTTCTGATCTCCTACGTTCGGTACCCGTGTGTCTTGGTTTTTGCTTTACATGATGCTCCTTTGCTTCCTTGACATTTTCCTAGGCAGTGCTGTTCAGAANGAACAAGGTTTTGTGGAGTACAAACTTTCTGGGCCTTTGCAGTACATGTGGTGGTACCATGTGGTTGGCCTGATCTGGATCAGTGAATTCATTCTTGCGTGTCAGCAGATGACTGTGGCAGGAGCTGTGGTAACATACTATTTTACTAGGTGAGACTTTTTAACTCTGAGAAAACTCCCGTTCATTCAAGTAACCATGTCTACAAGGGAACAAAGTGGGACTGAGCTACAGCTATCTCATTTCTGTAAAAAAAAGGGGGGTGCGGTTGGAAAGGAATGTGACAAAATGGTGCAGTTGATAATTCCAGGGGTTGATTATTCCTGTTCCTCACACTTTCCTGTTNTTGCCTCAAAACCTGTTTCAGGGCAGCAGACTATAGTGTAACCTAAACTGCCTTGTGTAAGGATGTAAACCTTGTTGAGGGTCAGGTTTAAAAGCCATTAGGGCAAGCCTCATTTGCTTCTCTCCAAAGAACTGTTGAGAGACCCCCTTGTTCAGGGGGTCTTCTTCAGGGCTGAGACCTAAAGGAATAAGGCACACAGCANTCTATTATAATGGGCTACCAATGGTAGATTTTTTGTTTTGTTTTTGAGACAAGGTCTTTTCTATGTAGCCCTGGCTGTCCCAGAATTAGCTCTGTAGACCAGGCTGGCCTCAAACTCACAGAGATCCGCCTGTCTCTACCTCCCGAGTGTTACACCACACCTGGCCAGCTGTAGATTGCTTTTTAAATTTTATTTTCTGATGATACAACTTATGCCTTAAATATTCATAAGAACTTTCAAAACTCAGTTTTATCTAAAGTGACAGAGCATAAAGTTACAGAACCATAGAGAAATGAAACTGATTTTGTGGCAATTTCACGTTTTTAGCAGTTACTTTGCCATTCATCCTAAAGCTAGGTAATACTACAGTTACTTTGTTTTCCGCTGCATTAGATTCCAGGACATATATATTTGTGTTTCCTTCATGTTCTAGGCTTTAATTATCTCTCTGATCATTTTTAAAACAGGGATAAAAGGAATTTGCCATTCACACCTATCCTGGCATCAGTGAACCGCCTTGTTCGTTACCACCTTGGTACTGTGGCAAAAGGCTCCTTCATTATCACCCTAGTCAAAATCCCAAGGATGATCCTAATGTATATCCACAGTCAGCTCAAAGGAAAGGTAAGGGTGTGGGGGGGAGGGGGAGTGTTAGCCAGGCTTTCATGGGAGTGTATACCAGACTTCATTTCTGCACATAGTAGGGTATCAACTTCTGCATGTTTTCTTCAGAGTCTAAACAAAGTAGGATCCAGCTCTTCCTCCTGGTCTCCACCTGTACATTACACATGCCCTGGAATATCTGTCTAGTCATTGGTCACGAGGTGTATTGAATTAGAAATGCTTTTCTACCCTTTTTCTCTTCTGAAGTTTGTTTAAATGAACCCATAACAGCTGTATATGCATCTGGGGTGCAGCATGTTCTGCTGCATGTGTAAACTGTTGAATAATCANGTCAGACTCTTTAGCACATCCAAACCTTACAACATCACACCGTTTATCATGTCTCTGTGGTAAGAACATTCAAACCCTCATGTCAAGGACAGTACCATTAGCCAGGTGTCCCTACTATGTGACAGCGTATCGGATGTCAATGAGTGTAACAGTAAGTCTCGAACTACTGACAGAAACAGGGAACAGTGGTCTTTGACATTGATCTAGGAAAGGATTTTTTTTTTTAAACAGAAAAGCGCAGGCAATAAAAGTGACAACTGATAAGTGAAATGATACCAAACTAGTGTAACACGAATCCTAAAAGGTCTTATTAATAAAAAACCCAGAGCCAGGTATCAGGGTGAAGCTGAAAGATCAGAGAATCAGAACAAACCACAGAACAAGCCTCTTCTGTCACCGTACCAACTCCTCAGTCTCCAGAGCATGAGTTCCTGTTTCCTCACACCTTATATACTTTTCTGTGTCCTACCATGTTCCTGGGATTAAAGGCGTGTGTCCTTCCTAAGCAAAGAATGAGATCTCAAGTCCTGGGATTAAAAGTGTGTGCCACCACATTTGGCTCTGTTCCCAGTGTGGCCTTGGACTCACAGAGATCCACACGGATCTCTGCCTCCTGAGTGGTAAGATTAAAGGCATGTGCCACCTTTATAGACATAGACTTCTATGTCTAATTTGGTGGCCGGCTCTGTCTTCTGATCCCCAGATGAGTTTATTCGTTAGAACACAAATAAAATATCACCACAAACTAGAGGGTTTTCCTATGGCAAAGGAAGTATTTGAAAGACCGAAGAGTCAAGAAAATCTACATAATCCTTATAGCTCACAAAGGGTTACTATCCAGAATATAAGAATTCCCTATCTGACTTTGGAAATAACATAGATTTCAACATGGTTTAGCTCAAAATCTACCTCTTCCTAGAAACTGGTCCTGATCCCCTTTCCCAAGCAGTGCTCTCTTTCTGTTTTCCTTTCTCACAGTACATTGTCACCAGCCATGCTCTGACTCTAACCTTGTTTGCTAGCTTTTAAATTCCTTTCTGGGCCGTGCATGCCTTACTCTGCCATATATGCAATCATTAGTAAATAAATACATGCTGACTTGAACTGATTTTAAAATGATTCAGCCATTGTATGGAAGGGGGAAAGAAATGGGTGTGGAGGCTTTGAAGCTTAGATTGTGGTTTTTAAATTTTTATTTTTCTAGCATTTGAAGTTGCATGTGTGATGATTAGATTATTTTACTTGTGCGTTTGTTAATTATTTTACTTTTTCCCTCTGTCCAGGAAAATGCTTGTGCACGGTGTATGCTGAAATCCTGCATTTGTTGCCTTTGGTGTCTTGAAAAGTGCCTAAATTACTTAAATCAGGTAAAATATACTCGTACTACATGACTCTCATCTTCAAAGAGAGATTTGTTATTTCTTCTTCCAAGATAAAATAATTGAACTTAATTGAAAGAAANTGTNTTTTTCTTCTTGTATTATACATTGTTCCTTGACTGAATATGCTCCAATCCTGTTCCTGTTTTTAAACTAATGTAACTGCTTACCAACATCATTATTAATCTTAGTTTCAATACATGGATAAACATGTGATTGGGTTCATCTTTCTGCAAGATAATCTCTTTTCTCTTAATTCACATCTTTATTTTTCTTTAATTTTTGTTCTTGCATTATTTTAAATACTGCTTGGAAGTTTTCCTTTAGTGGGACTCTGTTATGGGAACTTACTCTCTTTAGACTCCTTTGAAATCACTGCTCTTGATAGAGACAGTTTGGGTTTTTGTTGTTGTTTGTTTTGGTCCAACTGTTAGATCACTACAGTATTGGCCTGAGGAATATTATCAGAGCAAGTGCTATTTCTNTTCTATCTCTCTGTGTGTATGTGTCCCTGTCTCTGTGTGCATTCACATGTATGGAGCGCAGAGGTCNGTGTCCAGTATCCTCCTCTGTCACTGGCTACCTGTTTTTTGAGACAGGGTCTCTCAGTGAACCTGCAGCTTGCTGATTCAGTTAACCTGGCTGGCCAGCAAGCCTCAGGGAGTCTCCTGTCTCCCTAGTTGTGAGATTAAAGTTGCATACCACTGTGCCCAGGTTTTTACATGAGTCTAAGGATCCTCATGCATGGCAAGCACTTTACCGACTGAGCCATCTCGCAAGCCCTGGGAGGTATTACTTCTAAGGTTGACTGAAGGAGTTAACACAGGAAGCAGGCTAGGACTCTGTCTTTCTATGTCTAAACAAGTAGGACTTGTGGTAGAGTTCTCTTTTCATCATTTAATTTTTGTGTTATTGTTTATTGTTATTTGTGTGTATCCATGTCATCGTCATGCACATGTGGAGGCCAGAGAACAATTTTGTGGAATCAATTCTCTCCTTCCACCTTTCCCTGGGTTCTAAGGATCAAACTCAGCTTGTCAGGCCTGCTTAGCAACATTGGCCCCGAACCATCTTGCTAGCCCCTCTCCTCATCATCTTTTTCTTTTCTTCTCCACTTTTCCATTCCCTAAAAATCANTTTTAATGTATTGATGCCCTCATCCAACAGGCCAAAGGGAAATTGACTTTCTTACTATTCACCTCTCAGTGATTGACTTTCCCTTCACTTACCTCTAACATTGCACTTTCCGTGCATATTAGCCAAGAGTTCCGTGGCAATGGTATCGAGCATACCTGGANTTGGCTTTATTGAGCTCTATAGCTAATATGAGAAAGTGGGTATAATGCTTCATTATATTCAATAAGAATATATTCAAAATAATTTTACAGCTCATATTATTATCCATGGATGTGTAAGTGTTTAAAAACTCATTTAAAAATAATTAATACTACCCAGAACAACCTGAAAAAAAAAATCTTTAAAATTTGTCCTGGGACCAACTGATAGACGTACTTAAAAGTCATTGTCTAACNTAAGTAGTTTGTCCCCAGGGAGATATGCTTGGACTGGCTCTCTGGTGTCAGTTCTCAGCACCTGCCCCAGAAACACTTTGAATATTCAGTTTCTAGGTTCCTGGAGGGACTCCCTTCTAAAACTCCACTGNTCCTCACAGAGCCTCAATGACTCTGCCATTGGTAAGCTTTCTGTCATTGCCCATCCTTCTATAGCACCAAGTCCCGCCCCTGTGAGCACTAAGGAAGTGAATCTGTCTATCACTTCTTTAGCTTAACCTGTGGACTTACAGCTATTTAAAGGCAGAAACCTTGTCTTCTCAGAGGCTAGCAAAGTGTTCTTAGGGCTACTCGGTGCCAGTTTTCCATGGGCCGTGGTGTGTTTGCTGCTGCTGCTGCTGTAGAGGATTTACAGAGGAGAATTGATGAGCCATTTATTATTTATAGGGTAGGCGCTAGAATTGTACAAACAGCAACCTGTGAACTGTTGCTTGTTCTTTAGTGCTGGCTGTGACACGAAGGTGATGGCCCATCTAGTCTAACTGAATTCACATGAGGTACAGGGATTGCTACCAGTCGAACGTGTTCTCCTTTGGGCTTTGCATCAAGCNGGTCTTGTTCTCCTCTGGCACCACTTGGGACTAGCTATTTAACACTGTGCTGACTGATGAGAACTTCTAATCATAAAGCTTTTCTCTGTGAGCAGGAGTCATAGCAAGTAATTTTTTTGTGTACCACACACACATGTACCAAGCATCCTTCATATTTGTATGTATTAGCAGTTCCCCAGTACAACTATAAATAAGACATTATTTCCTGTGCTTTAGAGATAGGAAAATCGAGACCGGAGCAGTTGTAGCCCATTGCTTGTCCTGGAGGTGGATGGAGTTTTTAAGCCTAACCTTCCTTGGCCCTTTTCATAGCTCACACTGCCTCTAGTAATNTGTATATTTTGTGTGTGTTACTTAAAGAACACAAAATACGTTTTTATAGAAAATAGTCAAGCAGCTCACATTTCCATGTTTCAAGCTATAGACTACGGCACATAATGGATTCTCAGATGAACTCAGAAGTATTTGTAGTTTAGTTATCAAGGATTGGATCCTTGCTGGAGGCAGCTGTAATGATGGTAACAGGAGATGGGGGTACGTGGAGCCTCCTGACTCAAGGAGACCCCTGGTGGAGTTGGAAAGAGAGCACATCACAGCTAAACCTGACTTGTTCCTAAGAACTAATTGGTTTAAATAGGTTTTCCTATCTGGGCTCCTTTGCTCAGCCTGTAATCCTAGCACTTGAGAGGCTGAGGCAGGAGGATCAGAAGTTCAGGGCTGATCCTGAGCTACAGAATGAGTTACAGGCAAACTTGAGATATACAGTAAAGCTCTGTTTAAAAATAAAAAGAAATTAATTGATGAATTAATTAGTGAGTTGCCCAAGTTTCTTAATTTTGGNCATTATAATGATTTTTAAATTAGAATACAATTTTATTAGTTTTTTTAAAATTCNGTTTTATGTGTATGAATGTTTTGNCTAAATATATGTATGCTTAATGCNTGCAAAGGACAGAAGAGAGCACCAGATCCTCTGCAACTGGATTTAATGGACAGTTGTGAGGTTGTGAGCCACCACTGGGTGCTGGGAACCGGACCTGGGTCCTTGGAANTGTTTATTGAAATGAGAGGNTATTTTCTCCTGAAAATACATTGTTAATAACTTTATCATGTCTTACAGTANAGGAGATTAGGGCTGAGGATGTGGTTCCGTGGTAGAGCATTCGCCCAACAAGTACAAGTTCTGGAAAAATAGAATAAATAACTGAAGGAAGTAAGACTTTTCTCTTCAAGGGAGTTACATCCCATGTCACAGAAGAGCTCTTTGATAAATTAATTGAGCTAAATAATTGGCCAGGCATGGTAGTGCATGCCTGTAATCCAAGCACTATGGAGGTGGAGGCAGGAGGATCAGGAGTTCAAAGCCATTCTTGGCTGTATACCAAGTTTGAGANGAGTCTAGACAACACAAACTCTTGTCTCAACAATAAAATAAATAAGTCAATAAGAGATCTATGAAGGGCTGGGGCTGTAGCTTATTAGATCTGCTTGGCACATTTGAGCTCTAGGCTTGGTTCACAGCACCTAGGTGGGTAGGAAAAAGAAGAATTATAATATAATATGCTAAAAGATGGGAAGCTGTTAAAGCTTGAAATGGGCATTTTATGCTTGTGTTTCTAAAAGGATGAGGAAAGAAGTCGTATAAACTGTGCCTGGCTTAATATGGATCCTCAGCAGTACTGCAGAACAGAGACCAGCCAATTTTTTTTCTGGAAAGAACCAGAAAGCACGTGGGCCTTAAGGGCCATGTGGTCTCAGTCATAAGTGCCTGTTTCTGCCAAATGAACAGGACATTGTCCCAGTAAAACCTTATTTACAAAGGCAGCCAGCAGACCAGGCATAGCCAGTGCCCTTAGGTGGTGGCTTGACCATCTCTGCTCTGGAATAAATGGCTAGATGGATATTTTTGTGAGTGCTTAGGGAGCCAGTGAGCACTGGGGACCACTCTGTGTTCTTTGAGAATAGGTCTGGCTGGAACAGTTGCTTTCCATAGTTTTCCAGCAGGGTTACTGTAACACAGATCCAAAGGATGGTTTATTTTTACTTCACTGAGGCATTTTGCAGAATGTTTCAAAAGGAGTTTTTGTAGAAGATAGAAAAAAAA
>LZPO01046148.1:0-15742 GCA_001675575.1 Neotoma lepida | reverse complement strand
CTGTCCTTTCTGTTCCATTTTGAATCAACAAGTGTCCTAAACACAAAGAAATTCTAACACACAAGTAAAGTCTGCAAACATGAGAAAACCAGGGGATGAAATTTCACAGTGAAGTAAGATCTTTTATTTGCAAAGAAGTATTTTAAGATTTCACTTAATGGAGACTCTGCCAGGGACTGTGAGATATGTATCAGTTGTGTGAAAACTTCTGGGTTATTAAGGAGGGTATTAGTGAAGTTCCATTCTCCCCAACTCTGGAATCCTAAATTACAGGTGGACTGTAGCAAGGATGGAGATAATTCACTGATTGGATGAGGACCTTCACTCTCTTGTGTCCAGAAGGATTCCGTGTGACATCTAGACTCATGAGGAAAGTGTTGTAATAGATGGAGGGCATGGAAGATGGAGGTAAATCCAACCTTCGATAATAACAAACAACACCTTTGAAAACTGACTACAAAGGCAGAATAAGACTGCACAAACAAAACAAGGAAAACTAATGAATCTACAAAGATAGATGAGGGGTACAGAAACCGGGAAAGGACCTAAATTAACTTTGTGAATGAACATCTTAACAGCTGAAATAGAAAGAGGCTGACTAATAGGCAAGTCCTTCATGAATGATTAATTTTCCCTTTAGTATGATACTCAGGCCAAACGAACATGAGGACAGGAAAAAAAAAATGTGAGATTTCAGAGCTGGAGACATAACAAACAGGAAAGGTTAGAAAGGAAGGTAGTTCCAGTGATCTAAGAGACCTTCCAAGCAAGAGGGAGAAGGAATGATACAGAGCTGAGGAAAAACAGTGTTCTATAGGAAGGGACCTGACAAATCAGACAACGGAGATAGCTCTGTGGTAAAAGCAGTAAAGCAGAAAAATAAAGAGGATAATTTATTTGGCATGTGATGGCTTTAACTAAGCCATATCTGTTTTGAATGGAGCAACAGTTGTTTCTACGCTGCCTGGGTTCCTTTCTACTCTTCACTAAGCAGTCTTTTCCCACCAGCTCTGCCTTCTACAGAGCTTCTATACTTATGGGGGATTCTTCTGAACCTGGTGGTAATTCTGGCCATCCCTGCACTTTCCTCCAAGGCTCTCTGGTGTTCTAATGCAGAAGCCAATGGTCTCCAACTCTGTCTTTCAAATTGACTGCAAGCCAACAAACATCTAGAAAATACATTTCCTGGCTGAGACCATTATGTTTGGGAATTGTCTGACATCTGACCACAAAGGCTAGAGTAACAACTTACTCTAAATACAAAAATAACAATAAAAGCTATTTTTTGAAAACTACATATGCTCAATCTTAGAAGCTCATTCAACATTTTCATTTAAAAAGGGTTAACTCTTTTTTAAAAAAGGCATAAGGTCAAAGGACTATTACATGTCCACAGAGCAAAAGAAGAAATATTTAAAAAAACAATGTCCTTAAAGTCCACTGAAGACCACAGTCTTCTTCCCAATTAAGTTTTGGTCAAAGTGTAAAATGGAAGCTGATGAGGTTTTGATAAATAATCTGGAAAAAAAAAACAAACTAGGTAACTTCTCCATCTTTCTAAACACTTAACTTCTTTGTATTGAATTTTATTTTTATTTAAGGACATTTTACACACATATACATACCCCAACCCTTAAAAAAAAAGAAGGCTGAAATTTTAGTTACACCACATGTGGTTTTCATTTGTGAAAAATGAACAAGCTGTTTGTGGTTAAACTGTCTAATCGCCTGTTATCAATCTAGCGCTGCATTCAAGATTTACAGGATACATCAGCTTCCGTGCCACATTAGCTGGGAGGGGGGTGGAAGAGGAGGAGGAGAGAGTTTATCCTGCGGAATAATATTTCCAATGCAGCCACACTCGCACTACATCTGGTTGTGCTGGTAGCGGCAGTTAAATTGAAATATTTCACAGCGTGTGTCAGAAACATGCAGAATGGTAATTATGACAGATCTGATTAAGCCCGAGTACCACAAGCTCCCTGGCCAGCGCTGGTTCTGCAGGTGTGACCTTGTGCGTGCCTGCGTGTGTAAATAAAATTAATTACAAGCGAGAGGGTGAAGGCTTCGGTGACATCACAAAGCGGAGAAACTCCCGAGGGGGAGACCTAATGGAATATTTTCCCTCAGTCTAATAATACAGTTCATATTGACTTGAGGTAATTAGTGGGATCATTAAAGCAGTTTTCCCGGCGTATTTGGCTGCCTGATCAGATTAGTGAAAATGTTCTTCAGAACAAGCCCTGTGTGGTCTGCCAGAGAGGAGGAAATAAAGAGCAACAAAGCATATTTGGGAATGATAAGCAGTGCTGGACTTTCACGCCAGTAAAACGTCCCTTCTTCTCTCTGGAGTCTGCAGACCCAGCATCCTGTCCACTCTGATTCTTCTTGTATGTGCTTGCACACATTCTGAATTCTCTCCACTTCCCCTCTCCCTCTGTTAACTCAGACCACTTCATCACTAAAACCCATCCTCAGCTCCCCAACAAATCTCTCCTAAACAAGGCAATTTCAAAATCAGGGGAAAGAATCCGAAGTGACTGTTTTACTACTAGCTGACAATATGGGGCAACTGGGAGAGGCTACCACACACATATACATACACAAGGACATGCAAGCACATGCAACAGAGAAAAAAAACCTGCCACTTAAAAGTCACCTGCTAAACAAAAGATTCCTCTCTTATGTAACACTGAGCACAGTCAACACTTCCCTATGTGAATGTCAAAACAGGCTTCACGTAGGACAAAGTTGGGTCATCCATTCTCTTCCAGTTGAACAGATCGCAGAGCCTCGTCAAGAAAAGGGCCATTTGTTTGAAAATACTCTACTGAGCACGCTCTACCTTGCCACTGGAATATGCCAAGCGCTGTCACAGATGGCAGGCTCTGACAGTTCCCATCCGTAGTGTCGATACTCGACAGTTCAGCACAAGATCAGTGACATTCTGTCTCATTAGAACCACGCTAATTATCACAGCTAGTTCCAGGGAAACCATGTGTTGCAATGGTCAATTTGAAGGAGTCTGTGCATCAACAAACTGGTAATAAGGATCAGACACCTTATTATACGACAGCATGCTGCCTATGATCTGATTTACGGAATCAGAGGCACTGGGGCGGCCGAGGAGGCTGGCAGTTTATGAAACAGTGTGTTTTAACCCAATTCCTGAAGTATACCGCTTGAAAAGGGAATTGTTCCAAAATGACACAAAAGCAACTGGAATTGTTGAATAAAAAAAATCAAAGGAGAATAGATTTTTTTCTATTAACCTATAACAGAAGTAGATTAAGACTTAGGGAGAAAAACAACTTCATCAATTTGACAATTAGAAATCAACTCCACAAATGATTTGGAGTTCATATTTTACAAGTTATTTAGCATCCAATTACAGAATGGCTCTATTCCTACAAGTCTTTAAAACACAGACATTTACTTTTTAGTAGTGATCTGTAATTTTGTGTCATTTTACCAAGCAAAAGAATTGAATCCAAAAAAATACTTAAATTCTTTAAAAATTGTTAAGCCGCTAAGGTTACTTTCAAGATGCTAATGGCAGGAGAGTGGGTGGGATTCAGACTCTGCCCAGGTCCTCTGCCTTCCCATACCACCTATGCTTGACAGGAAAAAAGAAGCACAGTTTCTGTCAGTTATTTTCCTATTGTCATTCTGCATAAACTCACTTTCATTGCTCATTCATTTCATGAGGCCTTTACCTTCAGTCTTCAAGTGAGGGGAAAGCTAAAGCTAAAATAAAGCCTACCTTCATTATCCGAAACATAAAAGATGACTGAGACTCCCGAGAAAAAGCTCACCTTCCAACCAGGTCGTTTGTTGGAAAGCTCACACCTGTATTACATTCTGTGTGGAGTTTAACTGGATGACATCAAGTTTTCAGATGAGCGCCCACTGTGAGCTAACTCCTTTCAGTGTGCTCATTTCCCTCTGTCTCTGTTGATGTTGTCTATCCTGAAGAGCTGACCTGACCAGTGCCTGAGTACCAAAGAGCTTCTGAGTCAAGGGCCTCCCTGAGGTCCTCTGACCACACTCTGTGGCTTATGCTAACCATTTTAGGGTAAAAGGTGGCCTGTGGTTAGAGAAGATTCTAAAAATACTCAAGCTTTGTAATGGGATNAACTACTGCTGTATGGCCACACACAGTGGCCTTCCTCACTTCTTCTCCAAGACCCTCTTTACAGAGCTGGTCCAATATTCACAAACTTCTTTTTCTCATATACTTAAAGTTCCTAAAAATGGGGAAAGTGTGCTCAATAAATTGCAACTATATTTGTAACCATTAAACCTAATAAGCTGGTTGCAAAAAATTAATATATTTATGACTTTCAGTTAATCAACTTTAGAGGTTTTTAAATGAGATTTTTTAATTATTTGAAAATAGTAACAAAAGAGTCAAAGGTCTTTCATTTGACTTAGTACTTAAGGGGTAAAATTTCCTTTTGCAGAACTTTTTAGCCAAAAAAATGGGCAAGTACACACTTTACTTAATAATGCCGGACCTGGGAGATCAAACCTTAGACTCCAAAATATGTGCTTGTTTCAGAGCATAGAAATCTAATCTTATTCAGATCCACAAATTTAACTAGTCCAGAAAAACATCATCTGGCACGCAGTGATGGACTGCCATTATGACAAGAATGGTTGGTATTTAAAACCATTGATTCCAATAGGCTGGTTTAGTATTCAACTAGAAATGGACAGACAGATCAACGTTCTGGGAAAGTATAACAGTATGGATTCCCAGTACTAACACCCATGACATCTTCAACAATTGTTACCAACAACACCCTAAAGAGGAGACCAATGAACCCCTCCTCTTATTCAAGAATCAGGGCTTTGTCACATGTGCTAAACTTGACCTAGCAGGGGTGAGATGGGAGCTGCAGGGTGTATGTATGCTCCGAGCTCCTTTCTCCTTTGTTCTCATCAATGCTTCTCTTGCCCTTCCTCCTTCAGGCAAGCAAACCCCGAGAAACCTAAGCTGCCAATGACCAGCGTCTGGCTCTACCCAGCTGCAAAGGACTAGGTACAGCTTGCAAGGGAATAGCCCCCACCAAGGTCCCTCTGCACATCTCGGAGATGGGCTCTGAGGACACAGCACAGGAATCTCACAGACTGCTCCTGAGAGATGTGGCACCAGAAGTAAGAGAAACTGTGACTCACATGTCTGCGGGGCCTCCTGATTGCCTTAAATAAGAGTCTGCACAGGTGAAATCGTGCCACAGCAAAGTCTATGACGTGAACATTCTAAAAAAATGAATTAGCACCCAGCTTCTACCCAGCACAACTCTGCTTGAACAAAACTAGAGGTTCCTTCTCTAACATGCTAGGATACAGCATCAGGTTCCCTGGTTTATTTCTAGGTGTTGTTACTATAAATTCTTTTATACACTACATTTTTTAGCCCTAGTTCTAGCCCCACTGATTTGTGAGTTTGATTATATTTAAGAAATCTCAATTAACCAAACCTACAAGTCAGAGTGATGCTTGATTTCTTTTAAACCCAAGAACACTGAAGACCTGAGTCGCTCTCACTCGTACTACAGCCCTACATTTCACAGACAAGAACGTCTGAAATTGACAGAAGAAACAAAAGAGGATTTTAAGTAAAAATCTTCTTTTTATGTGTTTAAAAAATAAAAAATAAAAATAAACTCTACTTATTAAATCAGCCCAAATCATGGTAGCCAGAGTTCTCTCCCTGTGGAGATTGAAAAAGATCACACTGCAAACGTGTCTGGTCAGATGTAAGTGCACTGGCTCCCTGCTGCACCTAGAAATACCCTGACCTGTGAAGCAAGCAAGAGGAACCATTTCCTGATGAGGACAGAGACACGGCAGAAGCCCCTGACTCTGCCCATGCAGCTGGGTCTGCAGGCTCCACTCTACAAACACAAAATCAATGTAAAAATGACATGTACAAGGCAAGGCCTATGGTGCTGCTAATGTCCCCTTGCTGGACACACACCTGAAGTCTCAGAGCTCTCCAGGGGGTTTCTGTGGAATAAAATTAGATTCTAACATCTGCCACCATTAAGGAAAAACCTCCACTTCCATCTCCCATATGAAAACACTGAAGCCAATGAACAGTAACCAAGCCTTGACACAGTAATGGTTATTACCCAAATCAACTATTTTTTTTAACAGTAAAATTAGCAAATCCTGCTCCCATAATAATTTGAATGTTATCAGACTAAATGTTTGATAAAATTCCAATCTGACTCACCTGGAAACACTGCTGCTTATTTGAATGTCCCAAATAGAAAGTGTACTCTTGTAGCTATTCCAATTATATTCAAGGAACATCATCTTTTAAGTTTGCAGGAGCTGGCTTTTCTAACCAAGCACAAAAGTAGCCTACCTCCAGTCTTCACCTGCATATTTCATTTAGACATTTCTTTTAGAGTTAAAACAATCTCATTTCTATTATTCATCCAAAAGATGAGATGATGTAGTCCTGGCTAAAAGGCAGAATCAACATGTAGGCTCCTTGTAGACAAAATACTTCATGCATTAGTCACCGTGGAGCATGCTTTCCTTTTAAAATGGAAGGTATTCCAAATACATAAATACATGATAAATAAATCATTTTTCTGCATGGAGAGGACTGAATCTCTTACTGAGCACATTATAAATGCTGTCCATTTGTGTCTAGCACTCTGTAACTTAAAGGCTTATATGCACATATTATTTTTATACACACCCCACTTGGAGGAATGTGATTTCCTTCTGATGAGCCCTGGATCACTTGTCTGAGATGTAAACAATTATCTTAGAAGTTACAAATTTTTACCATGTAAAGGTCAGTTTTGAAGACTTTCCGTTAGCTTTTCTGTTTCCTTTATGAAACATGAGAGCAGAAGAACAAAACCTAAACTCAGTAGCCACCTTTGTGGGTCAGATTTCCTCTGTCATGATACATATACAGTCTCTGGACTCTCACTCCTAGGTAATCCCCATATCTTTGCATGTGTTTTCACAAAGAGGGCAGTATAACATCTAAACTGAATAACCCAGAAAAAAACTACAAAAATGCTGTCGGAAGTAAAATANATTAGTGATTGGGAATAGCCATTCAAGGGGATGAGAGTCACATGACCACTTGGCCTGCAGCCTCTACCTGGCTCCTTGGAGTTTCTTCAGCCACTAATAGGAAGAGTAGACGTCTGGGGTAGTCTTGGGACACAAAGAGATGGGACACGCTTAGAAGCTATTTACCAACATTGTGGAAACGTAGACTTGAGGCTCAACAAAGGACAGGGTAAAAATGACATCAGTGCCTAAAAACACCACAGAACATCAAACAGACCTCAATCAGCCAACATGGTCCCTAAATCAGTAACTCAGCCCAATGGTGGGGAGTCTCTGCTACCAAAGAAAGAGTCAAGCCATGGGTNGCTGCTAGGCACTTATCAGAAAGGAAATGGGAAGGGGCGGGAGTAGCAGATGGAGTTAAATGACAGGTGACAGGCAACTAAATGATATGCACTGAAAAGTGTTAATATTAATTTTTGTTTGTTTTGTTTTATGGCTGACCTGACTATAATAATGTGTATATAGCTTCTCCATTTTGGAGATTTGGAGAAAGTGTCTGGCCTTTGTAAGAAGGCAGTATATTATGTAATTGGACAGGCCAGGGGGGGGTGTAGGATCAGAAAGAAAGGCAAAATAATATATATTTAAATAAGAGATCCTCATCATAATTAGACTAAGTAGTCAAAACAAGAATGTGCCGGGCGGGTGGGTACAGTGAGACAGGACATTTCTCCTTAACGCATAGTCTTGGCATGTAAATGAAGACATCTGAAGAAGCACACAGGTTTGAAGCGGTTCTAACATTCTATCATAATTAGAAACATTTCAAGAGCCCTGTAATTTCCAATCAAAATTACAGTAATTTCCGATATGCAAGCCATGATTCATGACAGAATTTTACATTCCATGAGAGATTACGGTGGCCTGATGTATGACACGCTGAGTACAGCACTAACATAAACAATTCAGTTTAATGTTTAAACAGTACTTGATGTTTAGAATCTCACAATAAAAGAAACATATTATTGTAGAAATTATCACTTTGACAGTGATTGAAGGGTAAGGCAGGCATGCGGCCTATAAAGCTATAATTTTTTACAGTCCACAGCTTGAGTTTAATCATTTTTATATAACATTTCCAAGATATCCCTTAAGTATTCATCCGGTCTACAACTTAAACAGGAGCAACATGTTCCTAAAGTAGAACCTCAATTAAGTACCATTATTAATGCAGGCAGAGGAAAATTTAAGGAAAAGCCAGAAAGTATTGTGCTATAAATTTTCATGCTTTAAGTACTCCCAGAATTGTATATTTTATCACAAATCGACAACAATTAGGATGTTATATAAAAGAGCATTTAACAATTATGAAAATAAAATTGTGTGACATTTCAAGTTATTCAAATCTCACCCAAGTCCTTGTATGCCTCTAAGTCCCACCACAGTGTTACTAAGTCCTTTTGTGAAAGAGTTTTGGATTCTAAGCTTTTAAAAAGTATTCCTGGCTCTGGTGAAGGGCTAATAGACAATTGTGAGTTTGTTCTACCAGATGATTCTAGTAAACAATTATCAACATAGGAGAGTCTTATTGAAATAAGAGGTCTGGTAATAGACTCTATGATCTAGCCATTCTGACTTCCAGTTTAACCCTATGCAGTTATCAGAGTTGGACAAGTTTTCTGAGTGTGGTATAGTTCAATCTGTCTTGTGTACAACTAAAGAAAAACTAAAATCACTAGTGTGCAAAGGTGTATGTGCTTTAATAACTACCCAATAGCCATAGGAAGACTAGTTGCAAAAGAAGTTGTATGATGCTTTTAGAATAAAATTGAAGGTCATCTGAGGAACGATGAAACAACAGTAATTTCCATGCTCTATTATGAAACACCAGCCTAGTAAACTGTGCACATGATAGTCCACTTCTGAAAGCAACTATTAACCGCCTCAGAGACTCCCTGAAAAATCCATGGTCTAGGAGCACCTGCTGGGGTCCAGAAAACCCAGTGTCTACAACCTACAGCCAACACTGCTGCTCAACAGAGTTCTCTACACAGTACTGAAGGCTACAACCTCTCAGCGATGCCAACTCACACTGAACACAGACATGTCTTTCGTTGACTGTGCCACAGATATCGCAGATAAACATTCTAATGCCTGATAGTGGTACTGACCTGGCTTTTTGTGGCGGCAACCTTTGCAAACAGTGCTTGGGACACTTTAGCACGCTTCATTTCCTGCTGAATCTCGTCATAAATGGAGGCATTAATGTTCATAGTATTGTTCTCTGGTTTCCCATTCCTCTCAGTGGCAAGAGTAGCTGTTTTCACCTACAAAACATTTTGAACATGACTGTCATTTTTCATTAGCCAAATTGATTCAAAGCTTCTCAGGCTGGGCATCCAAGCTGGGCACCGTTACTTCTTTTATGATCAAGGTGATCAACAGTGCGGTCATTCAACATTAGTTATTGCCCTGAGATCAGATTGCTTAAGTTAAGGAAGACACACTGTCACAGGTGATTGCATCTGTAATGTGACAGCAACTGCCAGATGACAACCAGGAAAAATAATGCCATAAAGTAAGTTTTCTGGAAAAGAGAGGAGCTTCAAGGACCTGAAAACACTAAACTAATTGTCTCCCAATTACCTCCCATTTCAGCCCTAACAAAGGAAATTCACAATTAAAATCATAATGCACAGTGCTGTGTCTTTGCTGGGTGCCCAGTGCCTAATAGACAGTTACCTCACTGATAGCTGTTATATACTATTGCCTTTTTAATTTCAGACTTTTTAAAAATGCCTTTCCCTCTTATGTTTCATTTTAAAATCTTCCATAATAAAACCATTTACAGAACTGCATATTTCAATCTTCTATCCATCCATGAACAGGTAGAAAGCCTTGCTCAATTATCGTAAAGGCTGGTTGCCTTTCACATGTGATGTCCAAGCTGTTCTGTCTGATTATTTCATCTTTTCCTGGCATTCTGCTATGGAATGACTTCCTTTTGACTTATAGAACTAGACAAGAAGAAAATGTTTCTTAAAATATAATTGAACATTTCTGTAAGTTATACAAAATATCCTTAGTGACTCTACAAATATATTCAAAATGNATAATCACTCAAAAATTTGTACCAAGCTTTTGATAATGGAGATAAGCAGGAATGGCTAGAAAAATGTCCTCAACCAACAAGGACTAGGGGTTTGAAAACCAAATCTCAACCTTAAAATCTGATACTATTATTTTTTAATTCCAATTTTAATTTTTATCATGCAGTTATATGAAATGGTCTTGAAAATCTTCTTCTGAAAAATAAGCTGAAGTTTTCCTTGGAAACTGGTAAAAAGGTAATTGAAATCTTAGTATGGAGGCAAGATCATGCTTCTCAGCAAAGGGAAACAACAAGGAGGTCACTCTTGGGGCCCTCTATGGAGACCAAGGTTTCTCTATAGAGTTATCATCTTGCAAATAAACTTTGAACAACAGAAAAATAAAGCATGTTAGGATAAATGCACAGATAATTAATGTCAAACTGTAGTGTTCCATGTTAATTTCACTCTGTTCCCAAAAACATTTTGTATGAAAGTGAGCNGAGGTTGCCCCTGAAGGACATTCAGTTCTTGAAAGTATATATAGGTCCCATGAAAGGTACCTTCTGAGTCTTTCGAACTTCTAGCCTGGAAGCAACATCATTTTTCCCTGACTTATCTCCAGGAGAAGATACACAGCAAGACCCCTTTCACCCCTACCCCAGCAGCAGAAGGAAAGCATCAGGCTGTGCAATGGCTGGCTGCAGCTCAGAAAGTGGCAAGTACCGCAGGGTGTATAACACTGTCACCTGTTTCCAATGAGAGTGGCAAGGATCTCCTGGACTCCTTTTCCAGCTCTGGGTCTATACCAGCAAGGGGTACATTAAGACTGGAGGCCACTAGGAACGCACAGGACTTTGAAGCTATAATCTGCTAAACAGCACTTTAGGAGCCAGAAGAGTTAACACATTACCATAAATTGCCTACAAAGTTCTTTCGTGAGATTTCAAACTTTGCTCTGGGGTGGTCTTGCTCTGAGGCAGAGGGATACATTTGATCACCCCACGGGGTCCCTTCTAATACCTATTTTTCTCACTGCTTAAATGAAAGAGAAAAGCCATTTCAATCACTTTGAAAATTGAATGTTATGGAAATGGGGTCCCGAAGTCCACCACACTGGAACAAACAGTTTCCTGGTAGCAACATGTGTAGCAACAGGAACAGCTCTGTTTTTAGAAAACCCGGGATTTCACCTGGTCTTACAATTTTTACTCTTTTGTAAAAATTAAATTGGAGAGTTTAAATTTCTGTGATTCTGTTTGTAAAATTTTCTTTAAGTTTTCTATAAAGTAATTACAACTTGAACCAAGAAGCAAGAATCCTAAATCACAAAGCCAACCAAATATTCATTTCCTCATTGTGTGTAGGGAGGGCGGGGGGGATTTGAGGGTTGGGGAGAAGCACTGAAGGAAAAGAACGTGGAGATAACTTTTAAAAATATATAGTTAGTACCTGGCCGCATTACTCAGTGAAAAAGTATTTAGCAAAGCTCTTCTTGCTGGCCCAGATATGCATCTTATCACAGATAAGCCATTAGAATTCTAGAACCACATTTTTTCCTAAACACAAGTATTGCTTAAGGGGAACTGAGTTGGGCAGCTTTTCAAAATATGAAAGCTGATTTTTCCCCCAGGTAAAAAATGGAAACAAAAATCTTTTCTACTCCACACTACTAAGTACTATTTTTGCTTAGTACAAAAAAAAAAATCTTCTTTAATCCTGGTTTAGCTTTTAATATTATATCATCCATTAAAATTCATAAAGTAGTTCATCCCAGGCAAAACAAACTACTCTTCACTCTTCTCCACAAATAGCACAGGAGGTGAAATAAANGCAGTTGCCATCGGAATAGCTTTTATCAAGGTAGGGCATACTACTCCATTATTATGGTGGCGCCAGGGAAGCAGTTAAGAATGGGAGCTTCTATTTACCCTCCCATGTAGGGGACAGGCTGCAGCACTGGGGTCTGCTTTTTGTTTCACTAAAATTGTGAGGCAGAGCACACATTTTACATGAAAATTCTGGTTTGTGTCTCTGATTGCTAAATGCATCACAGTTTTGGGCTTATGAGACTAACACCCTTTAGTCTGGTTGGCTGAATGTGCTGTACCTGGTGCAGGAGAAGCTCCTACAAGCATATGGCTCTTACATACACAAAATTAAAGTTTTATGTTCTTTTAGTAATTATGAGACTAGAGACTGGTATTTATTGGCTGGTTTATATGTGAATGTTTATTAACCCTTTGAACTATGCATCGACCCACAGTAGGTGCTATGATTAGTACTCTACTTTAACTGGAAACGTGGTTATACAGAGGTGAAGTAACTTGCCTCCTGCTCTAGGCTGAGCTCTGAACTTGAGTGTGCTGTAATCTGTGTTTATTTCAAAGACCAGTTACGTGGCACATGTTCTTCTGTGGGGTCCTGCTGCTTAGGAAACTTTACTTAGAGATCAAGACATGCTGGGCCTGCTTTTCGGAAGCCCTTTGCTAAGTCTAGTTCATTGAGCTCTAAGTTTTAGAAGCTAATTGTTTTATAATTAACATTAAAAATCTAATCTAAATTTATTTTCCAAGGTATGCCTATTCCTCTTCTTAATAATTTTGTGGGCATAACTAGGAGTGATGGACAACAGTCCTATATAACACTGCCTTCAGTGTTATGGCGTGAACTTTTTAGACCTGCCTTTCTTATGTAGGAACAACATTACTTTCCAAATCTAGACCAGAAAAAGTCATACCCTTTACAAGATGACCATTAATGGGAAGCGTTCCCCAAGTACATAGAAGTTAATGTTTTCCCAGGAATCCACAAATAACACTCTTCTCACGCGCTGAGTTCATGCCTGTAACTGGATCTGAAGCCAAGGTAATCATGGAGGGATTAGTTGTGAAAAGATAGAACAATACAGGACCAGATTAATTATATATTCCTTACATGGACTCGGTACATTTTCTAATACATTTCTGTGAAGCATCACACCTTACCTGGAAAGAAGCTAAAGAATCCCAGGAAGAGATGCAAAAGAAGTTTAAAGAACTGTATAATTCACTTAAAAATCACAACTTGTCAAACAGTTCTTAAATAACTTAAAATTGGAAAATTAACTCCAGAAGTCAACATGTATAAAAATACACAAATAACACAAGAAAATGCCTATGGTAGAGGGCATCAGTTTAAGCCTATCTGGTTTGTAGGACAAATCATCCCAGGAAATAAGCACTAATTTTTATTTATAAAAATCTCTCTTTAAAATCATTAAGCAACTTTGCACAGCATAGCCAGAAAACAAATCTCTAACACAGACCAAGATGTATTTTCTTATGATGTAAGTTTTGAAGGTGAATGTTCTTTAAAATACCAGAAATATCACTGTGAAAAGTCATTCCAAATAGATCATGTCAAACATTTAATTTACTTCATCCAGACAATATTCTCAAATATTCCTCCTAATCTAGCAACACAAATTCCCATTTTNTCTGACTTCTTTTCCTAAAAATTGTGTATTTTGATGAGATGTCTTGAGGTAAAGAAAATGTAACAAATTTAATTAGGATTTGAAAACTTTAATTAATACCTTTCACTCAGCTTTTTCATTTTTCTCCTAGCAAAGGTTGGTTTGAGGATTCAATGAATTCCTGCATGTGAAGGTGTTTAGAAAACTAAGAACCATCATCAACCACAAGATGTTTTTTGTTTTTTAATTACGGCATGGAACTTATAAAAATACGCTGCTGACAACTGACCCAGCCCCAGCTAGAGGACAATGGCCATTCATAGTTGCCTCTATTGGATTACCTAAGATAGGCCTGCACTACGGGCATATCACCATGGCTGGGTCAGCCGTGAGCTTTGTTGTTTCCTGAAGCTGGGCTGTCTCCCAGAAAGGCATTTGTAGGACATCTTTCTGGAGACTATCCAAGGAAGTCTCATGTTAAAGATGACCTCAAATCTAAGTCACTCAATAGTTTAGCTCCTTGGTCTAGGATGCCCCAGGAACACTGTAAAATCTTGCCAAAATGTGAGCTACATACTGTAGGAGCAGAAGAGATTCCAGTCTCCCTGGCTTAAGTGTCTGGGGTGTCCCACGAATCACCAAGGACCTCTGCCTTTCACCTCTGATGGGATTTTTTATTTGTTTTTCAGGAAGAATCAGAGTTCAAGTCCAAACCCAAGATTTGTCTCAAAACAGGTTTCAAATCTCTTTACATTACAGGAAATGAAATGCATAGCGATTTCACAAAGACTTCTGGTAATGTACAAAACTGAAGACAGTTTTGCAGGCTGTCTCTGTGGTGTTTTCCACTTTTTCTTGCCAGTTTAGTAACCTGTAGTAAGCATATGAACCTCTCTTGGGGTTCCATTTTAACTTCAACTGCTGATTCAGAACAGCTCTAACTCGTCAAGCTTGACAGCACACTTTCCCCAACTCTGCTCGTTTTGCAGTGAGATAAACAGATCTTTTTTCTTTTTTTTTAATTTAATGTGTTGCTTAAAGGGTAGAATGTAATCAATTGGCAGCAAGCACTATTATAACATTGAGTAATGCAAATGGATTCACAGAGGAACAAATAAGACACACAGACTACATGTACCAGACACTCACCTCTGGATTTGGTTAGACAGCCAATAAAACCATGCCAGGAGAAACCTGGAAGCATCTCACCAAGGAGCTACAGTGCCTACCCATTTCCTACGTTCGCCACTGGTTGAACACCCCAACTACGAGCTTGGTTAGTCTTAATGCCCTTTGAGAACAAACAAATACAGTGACGTGTGTCTCAACCAGGGAACCTGAAACTTAGGATAAAGTAAATTACGTATGTTTTCTATCCCCATATAGCATGACATATGGTGTCTTTATAAATACACACACAGGAAAGTTACTGAATAGTATCTTAAGAGTGTATGAAAAGAAATATCACTTAAGAACTAATACAACTTTGGCTCAGAAAAAAGTCAATGAATAAGAATTAGCATGATCATCAGAACCATATTTAGAAAATAAAATTTCCCAAATTCTACAAAATGAAAGCTGTTTAAGCACTAAATTAAATAACTGGGCATACTGAAAAGAGAAGATGGGGCGTGCTAAAAGTCAGATTGTTATTAAAGAAGTATTTTAAACACCTCAGAACAAGAAAGGGTAAAGGCAGGCTAATGCCCCCAAGTGTGAAATCCCCATCTGGATGGTTACTGTGAAAAAGTAAGAGTGTGGGGAACACTGAAAGTCTTCAACTTCTTCATATAATAACCTACACTAGTCATATATGTATTTACAGAGTTCCTAACTCTGTATTTTAGGAAATACTTTATAGATGAGGTTACCAATCAAACTCAGTAGCTATTAGTATGCAGGCAGCTTATGTATGAACACAGTGACCCTTCTTGAAGAACAGCAATGCTCCTACAGACATTAAGACAGATTGAATTTCACTAAAAACCAATTTTAGAAATAATTTCTTATGCTGGGCAGTGGTGGTGCACGCCTTTAATCCCAGCACTCGGGAGGCAGAGGCAGGCAGATCTCTGTGAGTTTGAGGCCAGCCTGGGCTACCAAGTGAGTTCCAAGAAAGGAGCCAAAGCTACCCAGACAAACC
>LZPO01046147.1:0-15759 GCA_001675575.1 Neotoma lepida | reverse complement strand
TTTAAAAAGGTAATTTAAATGAATAAATTTTCAATTAAAATGAACAAAAATGGAACAATCCCTAAGGAGAGCCATCACTCTAGAAGAAGACACAATTAATTTCAAGGTCTTGTTCAGGAAGTCCTTTTCATCAGTTGGTGTGACAGTCTGCTAGAGNAATAATCAGAACTGCATCCAAGCTAGACAGTGCCCTTTCTACAAGCTATGCTTTCTCTGAGGCACTACAAATTCTATTTTGCATATATATATATATAAAAATGTGGATCTCTTCAGTTTTCTCCTTCCATTCAGAAATATCTTTCTGGAGAGGGAAAGTTACAAAATAAAGAGTGGAATTAAATAAGCCATGTCTCCGACTTCTTGTCCACTTACTCAAAACTTTAGACGAAGCCAGAAGAAGAGTGTCCAGCACTATTCTGTGGTCTGACTGCTATTTTTAAGCCCCTTTTTCCAGATAAACTGCACTTCTCTTCCTGAAGTAAAAGGGAAGACCACGACGCTGAAGGCAGTTATCCTCCATGGCTATTAAGGCAGTGTTTGAAGCTAATTAAACACCTGTAATTTCTGAAACGAAAAGACACACAACAAGCAAAAGCAGTCCTCCCTCCCACAACCTGCACAATAGCAACTATCATAACTCTGTAATGAATTCAAAGACAATGTGGATCAAATTAAAAACACCTGAAATGGTAAAGAAAGCACCATCGTCCTGTGACAACTCAGCCCTCACTCTCTCCATGTTTACATACCATGCAAGTATGAATCTTACGGTGAAGTCCATGCACTCTCACACACACAGTTCAGGAGATTTTATTTTGAAAGGGAAGAAATTTTTTAGAACAAGAAATATCAAAAGGTGAAAATATACTCTGTGAAAAAGGAAAACCAGAAACGTCACCCTAAGAGTTAAGACTAGGCATCTCACATGTGAGAATTACTCTATGAGTAGAAGTTTTTGTTTAGTATTTAGAAGTTTATAACTCTGCTTATAAAAATTCATAATATAAACATTAAATAGGAATTCATGTATCTGAATCAATGTTAAAAAGGAAATACCCCCCCAAAATGGTAAGAATACAAATAATCTTTTTCTGTCAATTCTTACTTTAAAAGTTGTGTGAGATGTGTTTACATACTGTCTGGGGGAGGGACATGTGCCATGGTGTGTATGGTAATCAGAAGACACCTTCCTAGTATTGCTCTCATGTCTTTCTGCCTTCCTCAACCTGAGCTTTACTCCACTTTGTGAGCCAAGCTAGGTTTGCACTACTGTCTCTAGGTTTTCTGTAGGTTCTGGGGGTCTGTACTCAGGTTGCCAGGCTTGTGCAACCAGCATCTTTACCCACTGAGCTATCTTCCCACTCCCCACTTTTCTTTAATGAACAAATATTAACAATGATGAAAATATAATTTTTGAAAGTTTTCTTATCAGCTATAAAACACAATTTTATATCAGAATCAATGTTGGTGAAATCACTCATTCACGAGCAGGACTTTGGGCTTTAGAGGCTCAGTTACATAGAAAAACCTATTAATCTAATTGGATCTACCTACCTACCTACCAACCTGGTATTTTTGAGGCAAGATCTCATTCTATAGCCAGGCTGGCCTTCCACATGCTGGGATTACACAGGATGTAATGTCTTTACCTGGGTAGAGTCTCTAAGACTTTACATTCACAGAATTGCCAAGTTTTGTTGAATACAATAAGAAAATCTTTGTAGACATAAATAACAGATTATTGATAAATGACAATATATAATATAAAATATTCTAGGTGGAAACATTATATGTACTTAGCTTAATTTCTAGTCTGATTTTTAAAANACACAGTATCTACTATTTTGTCTGGCTTAAATTCTGAATACTATATAAGATCCTCAAGAATGATATAGCTCAATTCAGAGTGATTCTCTGTTATTTCATGGTTTAGAATATGTATATATAATGAGGACTACATTAAAATCCAGTATTGCAGAATTATTACACATTTGCTGTAAAACTGATATTGAAAGGCATATTGTAGAGAATAATTGCTAAATATTCTCTACCATACTGAGAGGTAATCATGAACATGAAAATGCTTTACTACATTAAAATAAAACCATAAATTCATGAAAATCATAAATTATTCTAATATGTTCTCTAATTCAGACCTATTATGAATCATGTACTTTATTATCTTTTGATTTAAGATTTCCTATAATGCTTTTTACTCATTCTTTCACTGAACTTAGATTAAATTAAGTGTACATGTTTTCAGTTGAACATTATTTATTACAAAGGAGCAGGTGAGAATAGTGAACAAAACAGACATTCTTTTTACATGATCACCATTACTTATCTAGATTAATGTCTGTACTTGATAGCATTTTATTTAAACCTCTTGGACCTTTAATACTTGGAGACTATGATAAATTCATTTGCAAGGAAATCTATAACAAAAAACTGAGGCTTGAAGATGCAGCAGAAAAACAGTAGCAGAGTAGCTGGCTCTGACCCTCTTTCCATTAGTATAACAAAGTTTAAGGTGGAATTTTACCATAGGATTTAAACGAGACAAAACAGTAGCAATAAAAGTAATATTCTTCAGTGTACATGACTTTGAGATATAAACACAATGCTTTCATATGGAGTATGAAATGCCACAGTCAAAAGACATCTACAAAGTTCCAGTTTGTACATTTTATAACACGATCTTAAAACCAACATTCATCAATGAAAAATATTTTTAATGATTTCAAAAAAGTTAATTCATTTATTTCTGTGTGTGTGTGCCTGCTTATGTGTTTCTGTGTAGGCTAGGGTACATGTGTGGAGGTCAGAGGTTTCAGGTATCAAACTCAGGTCATCAGGTTTGGCAGCAAGTGCCTTTATTCACTAAGCCATCTTGGCAGGCTCCAAGACTAAAATTTATAAGAGTCTAACTAAATTGAGATTTATTTTGGCTTCTTGCTTCAAATGACTATTGAAGTTAATGTTATTCTAGATTTCTATTCATCTAACTATAATGTGAGTGCTAACTGACTTTTTTTTGTTGTAGTTTTTTTCTAGACAGGGTTTCTCTGTGTAGCTTTGGTGCCTTTCCTGGAACTCACTCGGTAGCCCAGGCTGGCCTCGAACTCACAGAGATCCGCCTGCCTCTACCTCCCGAGTGCTGGGATTAAAGGCGTGCACTACCACCACCCGGCTAACTGACTTTATTTAAGGGCTCTCAGAAACTTAATCAATCATATACATGGTTATGATGTATAATGTAGGCGGAAGTGATATGGCTGGGCAGAGAAAGGAATATAAGGCGGGAGGAGCTCAGTCCTTTTTGGCTGAGGAGCTGGTGAGGTGAGAGGTGGCTGTGACTTGTTCCTTTGTCTCTCTGATCTTTCAGCATTTACCCTGGTATCTGGCTCTAGGTTTTTTTTAAGACCAATTAGGATTCGTGTTAAAGTATACAATTTTAGGATTTTTTTTTCATTTTGCCAGTTTTCAGTATGTTATTCAAGTACCAGAGAGAAACAACTAAGAATAAAGAATTCCCAATAGTAATTACTCATGGAAGAGAGAATATTCCTATTTTATTCACACAAGCAAATATCATGCAGCAATTTAGAATATAAAGTTAAACTACACAAAAAGGTACTGTATTACAAAATAAGTTCCAAATATTGCTTTTTCATAGACNTTCCTACTGGACAGACACCATTTAAAAACTTGCTAATTATACACTCATAAAGAAAGGAACTATTTACCTCATAAGACTCTGAAATGTGAACTCTTTTTCTATTCTTTAGATATGCGCAGAATATTAAAGTACTTATCTCCAGTTCTACACTTCCAACCAAGATGACAACAGTACAAAACAACAGAGCAATTTTCAGTGTTAAACTTTTCTCTGATAAAAGCAGTGCTTTTTCAAAAGCAAAATTGGAAAACCNATTAGTACTCATGGTTAAAGATGCTTGAAAACGGTTCATGGTGGCAGAAAACCAGAAAGGGGCAATTATACTGCTAAGGACATACCATACTCCTAAGGGCTACACCAAATAACAAGGAGCCCTAAGACACATCGATAAAGCTTACAGATGACTGATGTTGTTCTTAATCTTACTGTTAAATATTTATATTTATTTAAATAGATTTAAATAAATGTAACTCTACTTCTAATTTTCTTTTAATTAAAATGGCAAGCCACTGCTAAAATAACCAGAACATTTTTCTAGATAAATTCATAATAGGTCAAGAGTATCTCTATGAAATTGGAACCACAGAAATAAGCATCACAGATCAACCGCAGGAAAACCATCAGTAAATGTCTTGCAAACTAAGAGTTTGGCGCTTTCTCTTTAAGAAAGGCCTTATGCTCTGCAACACCAGAAATCAAGACATTTCTCCACCTTTCCTTCCTTATGCACACAAAGGATGACACTTGTGTTCTTCCAGCTTTTAGCTGAAGAGGTAGCTTTGTGATGTTGGCCATGAGTTAGAAAATAACAGGTGTAAGACACATTCAGTATAATGTAATAGCCCTTATTTTATAGTCACTATTTCAATCTATACATTTTCAAGAGTATTATTGTAATAAAGACAACAAATTCTTTGACATTTGCTTTTTTTTTTTAGGTCTAGTTATACACACCCTTGATTTTGTTTTAATGTGACTGAATGCTGGGAAGACAAATTTCCAAAGAGCTGATTACTGGCTAGCTGTCCTTTTCTGCTGTTGTAGGGTGGCCATTTTCAAAGAGCATAGGAGATAATGGTTTATAGGAATGAAAATTTGAAAAGTGCAAAAATTAAAAGCAGAAATCATGAGTTGAAAAAAAATCCTCAAAAATTAGCAAATTATCTTCTACAATCTAATGTAAGTCCAATACAAGCACAGTGTTTAGTGTAAGTTATAGTAAATATTTGTTATTCCTTTACTGATCAAAAGAGATAGCAGTCATAAGTTATTAAGCATTACAACAACTACTAATAATTTACCTTTATAAGGCATTTGTTTTTTGTTGTTGTTAGCACATCTAACATATTACCAAAGTAGGACAAGAGAATTACATTTGTTTGAAATAAAAAAAAATTCAGTGCCCAAACATAAAATAGATTTGCTTGTAAAACTCAAGAGACAAAGATACCCTTTCTTCATAACATTTAGAAAAGCATGTCTAAATTTATAATTTCTATACAAATTCTATTGTCGTGAATTACTTCATAATTTTAATAGGAATACAACATATGGATATGTAAGTTAGATAATAGATATGACTGTTCAATAAATTTTGCTCAGTTTTAGAAGTATACAAATAAATAATAATAAAATAACTATTAAAGATTTTAGATTATACTCATAACTAATCTTAAATGACAAATCATGAATTTTTATATAATAGATAAACTTATATGATTCTGGAATAGAACAAATCCACACAGCTTCAAGTTATGTACGTTTATTATGAAAAGAAATTTGACAAAAATACGTTTAAGTGCTAAATACATATAAAACATTGGACGGTATTCCTGTTCTTCCTCCCGTCCACTCTTTTTTCGCTTAACAATGGTATTACATTACAGCCCAGAAAATTCACATAACATTTTTATTTAAAAAAAGGTGTTTTGCTAACAAATAAGCAGATGATTTAGAGTAGAACTCATGAACATTAAAACCTCATTGAAGTGTAACTTCAGATCTCAACAACAAACTGTGGGATACAAAGCTAGGATATACAAAAGCAAATTTATAATATATGATATACTCTACACTTTGACTGACAAGTACATTTTCCTGTGGGTAAATAAATTACTTTGCTCCATCATGATGTTCAGAAAAGCATTTTATAAGGAAACAGTGTTTAATGTTCCTAGAAAGGACACATGGGTGTGATAACAGCAGTCACACAAACGCTCCAGTGAAATGATATGGAGCATATGAACTTTAACAATTGGGCTCTAAGACTCTTCCTCCTCATCACTACTGCTACTGTGAGTCATAGTCCATTCCCTGTAGACCTGAATTTTCTGTCAGCATGGTAAAGGAAAAAGAAGCATAAAGGTTAGTTAAGTANGGAAAATTTCAGGGAAACCATGTTAAAATTATGAAATGTTTAGGTGTTATAGTACTTTTAAAGCAGAGTTTTCATCTGTGATTCATGCTGTAACTGTGGATATAATACCTTATAACTTAACAGGCCTAAAAATAACTTCCACATACACACTCATGTTAGAGGTTCCATGTAACAATAAGGTATTCTAGGAAGATTATTTTACTTCTTTACATGTCACTTCATTGACTACTAGGAAGCACTGAAATAATATTCTGCTTTTTAGATAGAATGGCATGAAATGAATGTATTTTATATTTAACTATTATGTATAAGCATATGTCATTTAGTCAACACAGATAACATTTTTTAAGAGAAAGAGAAAAAAAGTAGAATTATTAGAAAGTAGAAAGTAACAAGTATTTTATAAAGCACTGTCATTAAATCATTTAGGTGAAATCTAGGCAGATTACATTCCTATTTTTTCAGACAGGGTCTCATTATTCCAGGCTGTCCTCAAACTTGCTATGTAGTTTAAGATGGCCTTGAAATTCTGATCCTCCTGCCTCCACCTCCCAACTACTGGATTACAGGCATGCACCTGTACATGTACAGGCATGCACCACCATGCTGGCTTATGCACTGCTCAGGATCAAACTTAGGGGTTCTTGCTTGCTATAAAAGAACTCTACCACTTTTATTCTGTATTTTATTACATTATATTTTAACAAACATGCTAAAAATATAGCAGTTTTATTTAAGAAAAGCACTATTACTACCAGAACAGCAACTAACTTTTTACATCTGTAAAGAAACAATTCTAACTATAAATATACCAAGATATCTTACAAGTTCCTATAAGTATTCAAGTTAATAACGTGCTTAACACTCTTGCTGAAAAAGGTCATGAGATTTTATTTACTGAAACAGAACCTTTAGCAAAGACTAGTCTACTAAAAATAACATGCATCTTTAAATATGACGAGTAGAAATCCATGGTTTTAAATTCCAAATAAAACAATGAGTGTGGAATAAACTTCCTTGTCACTGAAATCCAGCTATCAATCATGAGAAACTTTTGGTATAATCTGTTCCTGGATAATGAGGATAGTCTATTTCTAAATTCTCCTTACCACAAATCCCTATTTTGTAGCAATTGTATTAAAATAGTTCTTGAGAAATTTTCTTATTTTTTAATTATGCTTTGAAAACCATTCAACTTTCAATATAGTAAAAAGTTAGTATGATAATTCTTTAAAAAGGGCAGGCAGATATAGGGTCGAAATGCTTCAACTGGATAGCCAGAGGTGACAACTACAATTTTTCTGTCTCCAAAGAATAATAGAATCTCATTGTAGAGATTGCAGAACACGTCCATTAGGTACAACCTCCTTTAGGTACAATAGTAATCTGCATGTATTTTGGCACTTTAATAAGATTTAAAAATCAAGGTATTTTACTAGTAAAATGAATAATAAAAAAAATTTTAAAAAAGTTACTTTACTAAATACTGTACTTGAATGCCACAGTTACACTGAACAGAAAATGCAGCAAAGACATAAAGTATACTTAATACTACATGCAGTAGTAAAACAGTAAAAGTTTTAAATTTTATCCTGGTTATTTTAAATTTGAGAAGCTCCATGTTTCAACAGTTTATTATTATCATGAATATTTTCAAAACTATAAAAATACTGACTTTTTATCTTCAAATAAATGGCTTACTTTAGTATTCTACACCAAAACAACTTTACAAAGGGATAGCCTGGGGTATGAGTTGTTACTTCTACCATAATCTAAGTTTTAAAACTTGGGTTATCAAGTAATGAAATAGTCTGAACTGACAAACCATTCCAGCCTCAGACTATTGTCTGAGACTATTGTCCCCCAAATTGTATCTCCTTACTAAAAGATACTGCTTGCTGTGAACTGTGCATGAAATCCCACGAGGCTCTACACATACTAACATGACATTCTTAAAAATGCTTAAGAACCACGATGATTTACAGTGGCAGTGTTCCTGAGTTTTGTTTTCCCTTCCTTCAAGGATAAAATAGAAATGAAGATTATATATATATATATATAAAAACTAGTAGTGGTATGAAAGATAGAAGAAGTACCCCAAACAGAAAAACCTAACAAGCTAAGTGTGTACTACCAAGGCTAAAGGCATACAAGGCATGTTGGTTTTCAGCAGGTCTAGAATAGCCAAAGCAGAACCAAGAATAGTCTGTGGAAAGATTAGACTGACTTACATTCCTAACCTAAGTTACCAACACAAAATCTTTTCTTTATATTCAAAATACTGAAACAGCTGCAGAGTTTGTAAAAAGTTTAAGTCTAAAATCTAGTGTTGGCTTTCACTTGCAAAGTCATGAATTAACAGTTTTCATATCAAACTTTTTGAGGCCTGTAAAAAAGAAAGAAAAATCTTATAGTAAATAATTGTACTTTAAAACCTAAGTAAATAAAAGTATAAATAAAGCTAAATAAGACAAATAAAACCCTAATCTATTTTTTAAGGTATTGTGTAACTATTTTAAAACACCCCAAGTTGTGAGATTTGATTTTAGTTTGTAGGATGTTTCTTCACTTACCTGTAACATTTGATTTCCTGTACCATCCCTCAGCCTGTAAGGTCGGATGACTCCATCTTCATTAAAGAACCGAGGAGGTCGCAGACTTTCTACTTCAGAAGTCTCTGTAGCTCTAAAATAAATAAATTAATTAAATAAAATTTATGCATATACAAAACTTTAAAAATTATCAAAAGCCTGAACTTCTGACTCAGTAAATATCATGGAAGAAGACATGGAAAGAGTGTAAGAGCCATAACATCAGAAAGTCTACTGTGAGACAGTCTCTCCTGGAAACAGCTGTAAAAAAAGATCAGAACAATGGCAGTAGCAATAGATATGTTACCATGGAAGAGGAAAGATTTCTCGGGTGGTCCCACTCCTAGACAAAGAACTACTAACAACTACTGACTGCAGGGGACTGCTGAGAGAAGGAAAACGAACCTCTCCCAGGGATGAGGCCCCTTATTGGTTGTCCACTCAGAGTGCGCAGCCTTAAAGTTATAACACACAAATAACTGAGCAAGTTGTATTTATATTTATTTGTGCATACATANACATAAACATATGAATGTAACAAATATAATCAAAGAGAAAGAGGCTATCAACTTGAGAGCAGGGGGCATGGAAGAAGCTTGAGGGAGGACAGCTGGGGAGGGCTGGAGGAAAGGAAGTACTGCAGTTCTATTTCAATTAAAAACGTTATCAAAAATTTAAAACACTGTAAAAACTAAAGTAATCTTAATAAAAATAATAAAAATAAAATAACCTTAGATAAATAGGAATACCATATAACACCTCTATTTTAAATGTTTTTATGATATAATTAATGTAAATTTCCCAGAAAAAATATAAAACTATAAAAAAATCAATTCCTTTGGATTTTCTTTGTGATGATAATCAGAAAACAGACTTTGTTTTCTGATGGATATCCTACATCATATGCCATTAAGCAAATGCAACTTCAAACTTCAATGAGATGCTACTTTATATCCAATAGCTACTTAAAAAAACAGGCACTGAGCACAGGTGAGGAAGGCCAGGATGAGACGAAATGGAAAATTCTATAAGGAAGCACATCAAGGTCAAGACAGAAACCCTGCTCCTTATTGGTGACAAAAACGACTCTGCTTCCTGAATGTGCACTGACATGAACCAAAGAAACCCTTCCATCCTTCAGTTTCTTTTGTCAGGACTGCAGGAAAAGGAGGCACTGGCTAAGGAATAGATGGACTTGTCTTTCCTCAGTCAGTGTTACATGAAGGGAAATGATCCCTCTCATGTTGAAGTATAACCCATTAATTTGCAGATAGTTTCCTGCTCATATTACAACCTGAAGTATCTCTCTCATAGTTTTATAATCTGCAGTTTGGCTAACTCTCCAATGGAGTAAATACATTATTATATAATCACTTGTAGGGATGCGATGTCTGGGGAGGGAAACTTAATCCAGTGAGTGAGTGTCCTGTACTTTCCTCATTTGCCCCTTTTTGCTTTCCCACACTTATCCAGCCCTAATCTTTTACCTTTGGTCATTCAGCCACTACCTCCACCACCAAGCTCACAATGTTATGGCCATCTTCACCTACCCATCTGAGGGTAGCCAATGGGGATCAAAGGCTTTTCTGAGAAGGGAGTGAACATCTACTTTATACAAAGAACTAGAATCCTCGTAGTAGTTTTTAAAGNGGGGGTGAGGGGGGAGATGCTGGGCAAAATGGAAAATGAATATTAGAAAACAATGTAGAAAAATTNAAAACACACACCATTTGTCCAGAGAAAGTTGCACACAAATATTTTTAGTGGTATATATGTAACAAGGTTTTATTTTTTATTTTTTCCCCCTCAAGACAAGGTCTTACTGAAACTCACTATGTAGACAAGGCCAGCCTCACTGAGAACTGCCTGCCTCTGCCTCCTGAGCACCGGGTCTAAAGGTATGTGCCAACATGCCTGACCATGAATAAGTCTTAAAAAAATGAACAAAACTTAAATATTCATCTGCTGGTGAACAAGTAACCAAAGATGGAGTAAATGAAAAATGTCCCCAATAGGCTCATGTATTTGAATACTTGGTACTGAGCTGGTGGTACTGGCTGCAGGGGAGGGGTATTGAATTTCAGGGATGCAAAACGCCTTGCAGGAATGTGTCACTAGGAGTCATCTTTCAGAGCTTTCAGACTTGCCACATGTCCAGTTCACATTCTTTGTTTTCTCCATGTGGATAGAAACGTGACCAGCCAACTTCCAACTCCTGTCCTCTGTTGCCATGCCCTCTCCCACCATTATAGACCCGAACTATATGACCACTGTAAACCTCTGGAATATAGAACATATATGCCAAAACAAATTGTAACACAAATTGCTAAATGATCTTATTAAAAAAAAACCTGGAGCCAGATATTGGGGTGAAAGCTGAAAGACCAGAGAAACAGAACAAGCCAGCCATGTTCTTACCTCTATGAAATCCTCAGCCTCAAGAGAGCGAGTTCCTGTTTCCTCATGNGTTATATACCTTTCTGTGTCCTGCCATATTGCTTCCTGGGATTAATGGCGTGTGTGCTTCCCAAGCAAAAGCATGAGATCTCAAGTGTTGGGATTAAAGGTGTGTGCCACCACGCCTGGCTCTATTCCCAGTGTGGCCTTGAACTCACGAATCTCTGTCTCACGAGGGATAGGATTAAGGGTGTGTGCCATCACTGTCTGGCTTCTATGTCTAATCTAGTGGCTAGCTCTGTCCTCTGATCCCTAGATAAGTTTTATTGTGGTACACAATATATCATCACAACAAACTCTTCTAGAAGTTGCTCTTGGGTCATGGTATTTTATCATAGCATCAGAAATGAAATTAATACAGTGATATATTTCATTAAAATATTACTCAGCAATAAAAGGGAAGCTCTCCTTTTTGCTATATCATAAATGAACTTTGAAAAAATGTTAAATAAAAGAAGCCAGTCACTAGCCTGGCATGGTAGTGCACTCTTTATACCCAGCACTTGGAAGGCAGAGGCATTGAAGACCAGACTGGTCTACAAAGTAAGTTCCAGGACAGCTACTAGAGCTGTTACACAAAGAAACCCTGCTTGGAAAAAAAAAAAAGAAAGAAAGAAAAGAAAAGAAAAAAGAAGCCAGTCACAAAGGCTGTATGATTCGATTTACATATACTATCCAAAAAACAGGCAAATCAACACACAAAAGGTAAACAGTGATGGCTAATGCTAAGGGGAGATGGAAATGGTAGGTGACTACTAACAATCATGAGATTTCTTTTGGGGGTGATAAAAATGGGAATTTGTTAGTGATGGCAGCAGCACAAAACAAAAAACTACTGTAATGAACACTTGAAGGTGATGGTTTTTAAAGTATGTTTCCAGAATATAAAGAATTCTTACAATTCAACAATAAAGGAACAACCAGCCCAGTTGAAAAGGTTTAGAAAAGGTAGTTTTTATGTAAGTATAAAGAGAAACAGGAGGGACTTTTTTGTGTTGGAACTGTTTGATATCTTTACTATAGTTGTCAATATATTAACCTACAAGAATGACAAACACATGCATGTAAGACAAATTGCTAAACGGTCTTATTAATAAAAAACCCGGAGCCAGATATTGGGGTGAAAACCAAGAGATCAGAGGAATAGGACAAGCCACAGTCAACCTCACCTTACCAACCCTCAGCCTCCAGAGAGATCTACTTCCTGCATACCCACACCTTATATGCCTGTTTTGCCATCTCACTTCCTCTCTCCGCCCATCTACATCACTTCCTGTCTGTCTGTATAGACCTCCAAACCTCTATGGTTAGTGTTAGGGTTAAAGGTGTGTGCCACCACACCTGGCTCTGTTCCCAGTGTGGTCTTGAACTCACGGAGATCCACATGGATCTCTGGCTCCCAAATGCTAGGACTAAAGGCATGTGTTACCATTGCCTGACTTCTATGTTTACTATAGTGGCTGGCTTTTTCCTCTGATCCTCAGATAAACTTTATTGGGGTACACACATAAAATATCACCACACATGCATAATTGGTACAGTGACATACAAGTAAATTAGTATGTCAAACTAGGAAAATCTGAATTATATCAGCAGACTCTGCCAATGTCCTTTTCATTTCATTATAGTACAATTTTATAAACTGTTACCCTGTGGAGGATGGGAAAGGTCTATATAATGTTTGGATGGGGCTCCACAGAAGTCTAATGTTCTAATCTCCAGAATGAGGGAGTATTCCTTTATGACAGAGTCTACAGTGTGATTAAATTAAGGATTTCAAAATAAGGGAATAATGCAGGTGCATTCTAAATGCCACCAAAAGTGTCCTCAGGCAGAGAGAGCGAGCAGACATTAAAGGAGAAAGGAATATGTAGATGAAGGCAGAAAATGAAACAGGGCAGCTACAAAGCAAGGAATGCCACCAGTCTCTGTGGTCTTCAAGAGGCAAGGTATTGTGAGAGAAAAGATCTCCCTTGTCACCAGGTTTGTGGGAATTTGTTACAGTGGCCAGAGGACACATAGTGCAGTGTGTAAAAGATCCCTCTACATTATTTCCTGCTATTGCATATAAATGTACAATTAGCTTAATTACAAAACAATAACAAAAACAATAGCCACCAAAAAACAGACTACCAGATGTTCAGTGATAGTCTAATCATGGGAAAAGGTAAGACTCACTGTATTCATAGAATTTGCATTTTAATAAGAGATGACAGTAAGGTAAAATAGTATATTAAATAGTGCTCAAAAACTAAGATAAAAATAAAGAAGGGAAGGGAAATTCAAAGTATCTTGACCTAAGGTACAGGTTAAGTAGAAGTTTAGAGTGGCCACATAAAGTCTTAGTGGAAAAGCAACTTTTGAGTAAATGAAGTGAGTCTTGCTGAAGATCAGGGAAGNGTGTTCTATCCAGATGGGTGGGAATACAAAAGTAAAGAAGGAGAATGTCACCTTCAAATTAAACTCTGCCTCCCAAGTGCTGGGATTAAACGCATGTGTCACCACTTCCCTGCTAAACTCAAACTTTTAATGATAGCTTGGAACCTCTCTCCTAAACTTCAGACTAAATAACTTACTTGACATTTCCATTTGGGTGTGTAAGAGAAATTTAAAGCTCAATAAATTGACATTTAGATCTCTTTTCATGGCTCCTAGCATGGTAATGGTCAAATTGCCATCACCTCTCTTCTGGATTACAGTCAAGAAGGCCATTTTATCCTTCATCTCCCTGTAGCTTAACATAGCAGTTAGCTCACATACCTCCTATGGCTTAAATGGCTTAAAAACTTCAAGAGTCTTAAGAAAAGCCCAAGTCCTCTCAATAACTACAGATGACAGCACTGGATCTACACATATTAAGCCTATCAACAGTCAGGCAAAGGGTCCCTCCTCCTCATTGCTATCTTCTATGGATGGATTCAGGGAAAGGTGGATTGTGTATTTACTAAGCTGCAATGAATAGTCCTAATACAATGGTCACAGATTAAACTAAATGAATCACATAATAGAATCTAAAGTCATGAATCTGTCAAAGGTGTAGGTTAGGGATGATTGATAGGGATGGAGGGAGATGAGAGATGGTGGGAAAAGAGAGTAATCAGATTATATTCATGAATGAAATTATCAAAGAACATAAAAATACTATCATTTATAGATATTTGTAAAGAGTATAACAGTGCTCTAACACAGTTAAAAATCATGTTAGTTACTATTTTTATCTTTAAGTCATATATTTTTAATGGTTATAGTTACATAATTATTTCATTACAAAAGATAGTTATTTTCCCCTTTAAAAACAAAAAAGGATTCTACAAGACCAGATGATTGAACTTCATGATTATGGAGAATTAATATGCTGCAGACCAGAGCCAAATTATCTTGGGCTATGTCACTGCCCACTCCTACCTCACCTAATATCCTTATGACTATTAAAACTTTTAAAATCCATTAAGAACAAGTTACTAGCTTCTATCAATAATAATAATAATAATAATAAAAAACCCTATGAATGTCACCAGATAGCATCCGAGTCCTGTAATGGATTTCTCCACTTTACTGTAACCCACTACCCAACAAATACAACCATGTATTTGAAAAGTGTCTTGATTTCTAACTTGCTTTGCTCTATCACTATAAGAACTTTATTAAATTGTTACCACACTGGCACATGGTATCTGTGGCAATCTGAATCAGTGGTCCTGAACCATGGTCAATCAAATTGGGTTTGAGAATACACCATCTCCTACTGAAGGGCTCTCTAGGCAAACATGGTGCCAGCAGGTTTTGCCCTTTACCCTTCTCTCCCCCTTGCTAAAAACTGTTAATTACATTCCCAAAGCTAGTCCCCAAGGTCCATTCTCTATTTGCCCACTGACTCATTCCTGAGACTAAACACCAAGGTCTAGCAATCAAAATTCATTATTTGGGTACACTGGCTGAGCTGTCCAGTCAGTATTTACCAACTCACCCTAGCACTGACTCCCCCTTTTTTTGTCATGAAAAACCCACACACACCTGCTGTTGCTGCTACTTACTGTATGCCTTTGCCTGACCCCGAGGCAGCCTCTCCCCACTGTTTGCTCTTCTGGGGTAATGAATCTCCTTTATGCTGAGAACTTGGTGTCTGGAGGTGTCCTGTATCAACCCTGAGGGGGAGAACATCCCTAACATCTACTCTTGGAAAAATATTAAGGAAGGAAGACAGCACTTTTCTACCACCACTTTGGTTAGCTTTATCTCTCTTAATGTGCCTTCCTTCTTCTTTCCTTCTTTTTTGTCTTTCAGAATTGGGGGCTAAACTCAGGGTTTTACTCATGTTCAACAATCACTCTACGTTGAGCCCCATCCCTGACTCTATGTGCTTTTGCCTTCCTGGCGTATTTTTTTCCCCTTTTGTCTCTTAACAGATCACACATATTTATCAGTTACTTACTTTACTCTCCTACTAAAGTGTAAGCTGTGCCAGGACAAAACACTGCCAGTTATGTCCAGTGCTGGTTTCTTAAGTGACAACAATATTCTCTAATTCATATTATAGAAATACACAAGTATTTCTGTGTGTGTGTGTGTGTGTGTGTGTGTGTAGCCAACAGTTTATTAGAATGTCTCAATTCATTTACTTACTTTTATCTTCCAGATGAATCAAAGTTGAGAGA
>LZPO01046146.1:0-15769 GCA_001675575.1 Neotoma lepida | reverse complement strand
AAAATGATGAACCTGGCTTTCTACCTCCATCTAGCTATATACTTCTTTCCATTTTGGAACAATTTCAAAGGTTTAAGTAAGATACAAGGTTCATAAGGAAATACTAAGTATATCCTGGCTTACTAGGAAATTTCTGAACAGATTAAGAACCATGAGGCACTCAAATTGAATGAGAAAAGACAACCAACGGATGCCAACACTGAGATTACACAATGTTGTAACTCTTTAGCAGAGAGTTTAAAGCAGTCATCACAAAATCACTTCAAGGAAAAATATAAATACACTGAACAAAATGAAAATATAGAAAGCCTCAGCAAAGAAATGGGATATGTAAATACAAATGAAAATTTTAGAACTTCAAAATGAATAAGTAGAATAAGCTGCCTGTTTGATCTCAGTAGCAGAATGTGGAGAATAAAGAAATGTGTTAGGGATACGAAAAACAGAACAAGAGAAGTGACACAACCAGAATAGAGGNAAAGTAGCCTAAAAAGTAGATAGGTATTGAGGCCTGATGGGGCTGATCCCTCCCCCTAAGACAATCTTCATTGTATTCAAGAGAACTGAAATAATGTAAACTATATTCTAAACACGATGGACTAAAACTAGATACTAATTACAGAAAGATAGCAGAAAAATGTTTAACTTTGGAGCCAAAATGACTTTTAAGTGATCAGCTGATCAAGCAGTCTCAAAGGAGATTAAAAATACATTGTGGGATTTCTGGATTAATGTGACAGGATAGATGCTGGCTCCAAGTAACCCAGTTGAGATGAGTCAGTAAGAGATTCTACTCCAAGTGGAGGCAGATGAAGAGCTTTGGAAACTAAAAAAAAAAAAGGTAGTGATGCAACAGCAGGAACATGTTGAAAAAAAGATGGGTAATCTTTTCCTGGCGCTTTGGCTGGCTTTTGAGAACCTATTCCTCATGCTGGGCTGCCTTCTGCAGCCTTAATACAAAGGGTGGAGCCTAGTCTTACCTCAACTTGATCTGCCATGTTTGTTGACACTTATAGGGGACCTATCCCTTTCTGAGTAGAGGTGGAGGAGGAGTGGATTGGTGGGGGGAAGACAGAGGAAGGTGAGGGGAGGGAATGGGAGGAGATGAGGCATGGGAAACTGCAGTCAGGATGTAAAATAAATGAATAAATTTAATAAAATAATAATGAATGAATATCTGATGAACATTTTAATTGGACTTTATTTTCTTGGTGTTGAAATTTTGTCATTCTCCATATATACTGTCAGATGTATAGGATGTGTATTGCTATACCCAGAGATTAGTGCATCTCTCTCCCCCATCATGAGAGAAATTTCTGCTTACAGTAGATAGCAATTAGTGCAGAGATCCACAACTGGTAAACGTGAAGAGAAAAAGAGATGGCAGAGGGATTAGCTCTAAAGTTGACAGCTCTGTCACATCTCTTCCACAAAGACACAAAGATCTTTATAGAAGAGAGAGTGGGAAAACTTTCAAGAGCCAGAAGTGGTGGGTGACTTCACGGAAGCAGTGTTTTCTTTAAAACACAGGGGAGTTGCACATATGAACTTCCAGTGATTGTGACAGCATGTACAACACCTGTGCAAGCTTAAAACAGGCAAAATCTCATCATGAATGGAAGGAGGTGAGAAGAAAGTCTTATCCTTAGCTGAGGACCTATTGGTATTTGACAGCTGCTGGACAAGGGAGAGTCTGTTCCTTTAATGACATGACCCTTGGTGGGCTGGTCATATTGCAGGTAAGCTCCATACTAAAGAGTAGTTGTGCACTACAAACTAGACTTAATGGGTTTAAAAATATAGATGGAGGACATGAGGTTGGGTGGGTAGAGATGTGGAGGTGGATCCGGGAGGGATTGGATAAGGATGGTGAATATGATCAAAATACACTATGATGTTTTCAAAGAATTAATAAAATATTTAAAATTCAATTTGTTTAATAAGAAGTTAAGTGAAAGCCTCATCAAAAAAATGAACCATGTAGAGGACAAAATATCAGACCTTGAAGACAAAGTGAAGAATTGGAACACACACTCAAGGAAAATGAGAAATTCATGAAAAGAAAATACAGGATATTTGGGACGTATTAAAAAATCACAATTACATGCATAGAAGAAGAAGAATTCCAGGGGAAATGGGAGAGACTATAGGGAGGGTGTATATGGTCAAAGTATATTATATGTATGAATGAAAATATCTTTATGAAATCCATCACAACATTCAATGAATATAAGTTAAAAAGGAAAATTGACATCCATCTGAAATGTAAAATTTTACAAACATTCTTTATTTAAATAGTGCATCTGTTACAAGCAAATAAATTCTAATTCAACCAGTTGTTTGTGTTGATAGTTTTTAAAATGAGAGTATAGTATTTAAATATAGTACCAATAACATGTTTTTACTTAACAGTGTGTCTTTATTGTAGGTACTTTCTCAGATAGTCCTTTATATTTTTACATCTCCTTGATGACGTACCATTTATCTCTGATTTTTGTCATTTTTTTGTCTTTTAAAAAATTGACTGTTTTATATATATGCATAATGAATTTTTGGCCATTTTTTACCCCTATTGCCCTCTTTCATCCCCTCCCATCTCCAGCTGAAGGCCTTTTTCTTCCTAACAAATCTCCCTCCAACTTTGGTGTCTCTTTTGTGACCCACTGTGCTTAAATAGGGTGCTTGCAAGAGCATAGGTAGGGGCTTATGTACTGAAGCACAAACAACTTATCAGTAGCTACACCACTAAGTGATACCCACCCCTCCAGGAACCACTAATTGCCCATGGTTCACAGTGATGAGTGGGGCCCTATGAGCTCCTTCCCCATCTGTAGTGCAGTGTTGATGGGCCCAGTTTTGCACAGCTCTTATTCAGATAGCCACAACTGCAGTGAGCTTCATGAGTGAAATGACCTTGTAATGTCCAGAAGGCACTGTCTTCCATCACTGTTCCCTATCCTTTGGCTCTTATATTCTTTTCACCCACCCCAACATTCCCAGAGCCTTGGAATGGTTGGCACAGTTATTTTATTTAGGGCTGAGCACACAACACTTACTTGTTCTCAACACTAACTAGTTATGAATCTCTGCTTTAACCACAGCCCACTGCATTAAAGCATCTCCTCTGAGCAATGGAGGAGAAGCAATGATCTATGGGTATAAACACAAGTATTTAGAAGGTAGTTTGACATGTTCATTTAACAAAATAACAGTAGTAGGTTTCCTCCTATGGTCTATGATCTTCCTGTTATAGGCTCTTGACTGGGTTTTCAGTCATAGGCATGAGATTCCACATCTGGAGCAGGCCTTAAACGGAACCTGAAAGCAGTTGGTTACCTACATAATAGTTATGCTCCTATTACAAAATGAACATGTTTTCCCAGGCAGGTCTTATTGTAGCTCACGGGGTCACATCTGCATGGCTGTTGTTGACTCTTCTCTTCCAGCAGCCTTCACCATCTTCCAACACTGTGAAAGCTAGCTCAGGGAGGAAATTTCCACCTCGGTTCTATTGATTTCTGTGTAGTATGCAACCAAAGTGTGGGGTGTCTTCAGCAATGTGGCTTTGCCAGCAGATTCTAGTAAGCAATGAAGAGCAGTGATGATTGCCTATACTGTTCTGGGGGTTTCTGGCAACTCTCTGGTCAATAGTATATGGGGAATTATCTTACATCTAGTGCTAGCATTTTTATTTAATATTGATTACTTTTTTATAACTCAGGGCATTTCCTGTAACAAGAGCCGTGAGGGTTTCTTTTTTCTTTTCTTTCTTTTTTCTTGTGTGTGTATGTATACATCTGTCATAAAATCTGTGAGACTTATTATTAACACATCACTGATATGGTGATAACTGTCCAATCATACTTTATTCTGACCACTTACATTTCGCAATAAGTTGGAAATATTTCACCCCAATACTTAGGAGAATCACACTTAAACTCAGAATCTCAAAGATTTTTCTCTTACATTTCCATTTCCCATTAATATTTTATCTCTCCAAAATCAACACAGATTCAGCAATATTTCTCCAACAGTAACACTGTATTCCAGATGTTGTGATTCTAAGAAACTACTATCTATATGCTAATTCATTTAATTTCTTCAACTGTATCAGAAAAGTATTTGAAACATCATATATTGCAAATGAAACCAGAGAGCCATAGAGTTTGTACAATTTTTCCAAGGTCATATATTTTAGCTCTAGCAGTGTGACTGTAGACCTCACACCATCAACCTTTATGTTATATGAGTTAATAGTAATAGTGATAAGCCTTTTCATAATCTCACTTAGTTCTCAGCACTTGAAATATATTATTATCATTTCACAGAAAATAAGTGTGTATAACAGAATCCCGAGATTAATAACTATAAACTATAAAAGGGACTAAAATATGGTAATCTCAATCTTAATCCAGAGCATCTTTTGTGACTGAATTAAGAAGTCATCTAAATGTGGTCAGGAGACAGTCCAATAGTGTGAAATGTCTGTCATGTTCTGGGTACCCTCTTAATGTTCTTATTTTCAGGTTAAAAATATTATTAGTGTCATTTCCCTGTATGAAACAATGCACACACATACATGAAATTTACCTACATCTATTCCTCAATTTTCTTTTTTTGCCTTTCCCCCAATTATCTTCCTTTGTCTTCCCAGATAGTCACCTTACCACTTTCACAAATATATACGTGTGTGTGTGTTTACATCTAGATTCTACACATAAAATAAAATATACCATATTTTGTCTTTCTGAGTCTAACATTTTCTTAACATTATGATTTCTAGCCCATCTATTTTCATTCAAATGAAATATTTCATTTTTCTTTATGGCTGAATAAAACTCCATTGCACATATATACCACATTTTCTTTATATATTCATCTGTGATGGGCATCTATGCTGGCTACATATTTTGACTATTATGAATAAATGTTTCAAGAAACATGGATGTGAAAGTGTCTCTGGTATGCTAGTTTTGAATATTTTAACTATATACCTGAGTATAGCTGAGTCATATCATGTTTCTGTGATTTCTCAAGCTATCTAGATTGACTATGTCCAAAGCTCATGGCATCCTTTTGAGCATCTATTTGAGCAGAAATATATCAAGCAAGAAAGAAATTAAGACTGCCTATCAGTGAGAGGCCCAAGGGAGAAGCTACAAGGCTATGGAAGAATTAGAACACCATCTCTTTCATAAAACTTTCCTGATAAACTATTTCCCAAGTTTGACAAGCATTTTCTTTCTATATAATTTATCTTAGTCTTTTTGTTTGTTTTCCATCTTGTAGCACTTCTGGTCTCTTGGGTTCCTGCTCAGTACCATCTCACAGCATCAGAAGGAGGAGGGAGGAATCAGGACTAGAGGAGGGAAGTAGTGTATAGAGGAATCTTTCCTGGTTTGTCAGAGTTCCTGATCATGGAAGGAAGAGAAGNTGGAGTTTCTGTAGCAGCTTTATTTGTCTTGTTACCTCAACTCTTCTTTTCATTTATTCCCTAAATACTCTTCCAGCTAACATGGCCATTTTAGAAGGACTCTGTTAAGTTAAGGGCATATGAAAAAGTAAGTAGATTCTATTGTGTGCTAATTCATTGGCAAGTGGTCAATTTTTCATCATTCCTTTATTTCTACAAAGAATATCCATCTAACTATTTCTCTCTATACCCAATAAAACTTGAAAGTCCAGTTTATATTATCTACCTCTGCCACTGCTGTAATTTCTTCTTTTTCATTAAAAGCTTGTTATTATCTATTCATATTATTCTTACCTCCCTTCAACCCTTATGATCTGTCACTTCTACTTCATGTTTTCCATATTCTAGGAATCATCACATAATCTTCTGTCATTGACACTGTTTCTACAAAGTAAGTTCACTCTACTTATATATCACACCCTTAATCTAGAGAAGATCTACTTTTCCTGACCTTAATCTAACTTGTGGTTTTTTAATTGTACTTTTTTTTATCCTCAGGAATTTCATATAGGTATACAATTAAATATGATCACATCCACCTCCATTTCCTCCTTACATTCCCCTATATACCCCACATATCCCCCTCCAAAACTTCTTGTCAGTTTTTCTTTTTGATATCCACTAAATCCAATTGGTGCTATACATGTATGAATGTCAGGCTACCCACTGGTGCATGGGAAATCTACTAGTGAGAATGTTTTCTTTGAGTCTGTCAGACCTACAATCAATGTAGATTTCCAAATGTGCCAAATTCTCTTGAAGATCTATTTACATTCTGTATAGTTGGTCATTTCCACACAAATTCTTAATATATTTGGCTTGCACTGTATTCCATTCCTTCAATTTTCAGTTTATCTGTTCTGTTTGTGTTATATCTTCCTTCATTTTCCATCCAGCAATTATATTATCTTTGCTAATCATTAACTAAATAAATATTACCAGAAGGTGAAACGGACACATCAAGGCATAATTCCTGTATGCTGAATATGGACAGCTTTGGAGGGATAATAATCATGGGAATGAAATGTGAATGATAAAGATTCCTTGAGAGAGCTCGAATGTTTTTGACAATGAAAAGTATATGTGCCAAGTAACAAAGTAGAAGAACACCATGAGTCAGTGACAGATGACTAGACTATGGTAGAAAAGTGAAAANATGACACATTTTGAAGCTGCATTGGTAGGTTTTGAATGTGTCTTCTTAAGCTGGATGGTCTTGTGGTNAGTGGTTTCTGCACAAATGTCACTCAAGAAACAATCTTGAAACAAAGCCTCGTGTTTAGGTGGCAAGAACAGAGAACAAGTGAGAGGTTATAAAATCAAGAAGGAAAATGGATCTGGTATTAGGAACTAGGAAGAAGGTAGTAGAACCAAGACAGGAGAGAGGGTGCAGCCATGAGAGATAACTGAGGAGGCAACTTAGACAGTTCTTGAGTTAGCTATGAAGGGATATAGGGTAGTAGGAAGACGAGTATNAAAATCATTTTTAAAATGTCCAGATCTCTGGCTTAGGTAACATGTCACTCATTGTTATAAAAGAGGTTTGGAAAAGCATAATTATTTTCTATACATATATTTAATACATTCAATAACATTCAGAGGGCTTTGTCCATTTTTTTGATGTATCAATGAGGACACATGAGCCACCCCACATATGTAGCTCCTTTTTGACATCCACNTGAACAACAGTAGTGATTGTATGTACAGGTTTTAATGGAAGCAATAATGAGAAGCACACTACCAGCCCTATAAGGGGGATAGGAAAGAAAGAAGGATAGGTAGTGATCATCTGAAGACATGCTTCCTGAACAAAGACTGAGTCAGCTGTGCTGATGGAGACTGCAGCAGGATCAGAGCTGTACACTGACACACAAAACTGTGCTTCAAAAATACACTGACAAAGATACCATGACAAGATGTAATGTTCTGGTGAAAGCAGTGGAAGATGATGAAATAGCTATGTGCTTTGTCAAAAAGTTTTAGTGTCATTGTGGAGCCAACAGGGCTCTATGGATGAGTCTTAAATAAAGGAGTAAAATCTGATGATTTAAACTTTAGGGGGACAGATCATAAGTATAGAAAATTTGTAGTTTATATATAAAAGACTTTCTTTTCCAGATTTTAAAATATAAAAGTAGAAAATATTAAAAGTTGAAGATGAAAGTCTGAGACCAAGGGAGTCAAAAGCATAATGAGTGGCATATGAGGAAGATATGGAGGCAGATGGTCATGGTTAAGATCATGAAGGGCAATTGTAGCTGTTAACTATCCATTTCTGAAGCTAGCATATCAGTAATGCTCTTATTGAGAGAAATATTCAATGCCCAAGGGTTGATTTCCTAGCCTAAAAAGAGAAATGCAGCTCCAATATTAGCAGGTTATTAGAGTTTGCTTTGTGAGTACATTCTTCCCCTGCCATTTCTAGGCCCGGACAATAGAAGAAATGAGGAAGAAACTTCTGGGAGAAAAAACATTCAGATATACAGCAGACTCTACTCCATTCTCCATTGTGATTGCTGCCCCCCCTCCTGATGCCCTGACCATAGAAGACACTGACTGAAAACAAACATATTCATATGAACTGTCATAGGAGAATGCCAACTTCTCTCACACATCAGACTAAAGGAGGCTTGAGGGTTTGGAAGGGAAAATTCTGACTTTGTTATCAAGAAAAAAAAGAGAGAGAGAGACTGCTCCACTGAGTGTTTGCTTCCTTGACCTTGATGCTAAAGGAATGGAAGAGAGTTAGCCAAACTTTCAGAACCAATGGACTTTTCAGCCCTCAGATCATCCAGCACCTACTTCATGACCTGATCTCTAGGTGAGTTCTAGACCTTCTTTGTAAGTTTTAAGGCCTGTGGGACTTGAGCCCTATAATTGCTGTAACCCTTGGCTTTCTGCCTTAGTCTCCCTTCTTTGCAGGAAAAGCTTGAATTCCTACTTGAACTCACAGATTCCCAATCTTGAATATAAATCTGGAGTGCATATCACGTGAGTATTTTACAGGTTCTAAAGTCTCAAATTTCTGATTCCACTCCTTAAAATCTGTGTAATTAAAAAAATTGTCATTATTTAGCTTTATGTGTATGGGTGTTTTGGCTGCATCTATGTCTGTGTATCATGTGTGTGCATGGTACCCATGGGTGAGAAGAGGGCATTGAATTCTGTTGAACTGAGTTACAGATGATTGTGAACTGCCATGTGGGTGCTGGGAATTGAATCCAGTTCTCTGGAAGAGCAGCCAGTGCTCCCAACCACTGAGACNTCTTTTCAGCCTCAGACTTAATATTTTTACATCTCAGTTTTTTTGGATATAAGTGGGATTATTAGTGATAGCACCTCAGAGTTGTTCTGAAGAGCCACCAGTACTACCAATATTTTAAAACAATGCCTCCAATATTAATACACAGTAGATACTCAATTGTTTTATATATGGTTGCTATTTCTTCCTTGTGTAATTTACTTCCTCAAAGAGGAGATATCATAGAGCTTATGATAAATTCTCACTTTAGAGAAGCCTAAAAATCCTACCGTTTTTTATTTTAGGTGTTTTTTTTTAAAATTACTTCTATATTTTAACCATCAACATTTATGGCTTTGATTTCTTTTTCTTGCCTTTGTATAGGACTAAAAGACTGACATTAGGACTATTGTCTTTTTTTTTCTTTTCTTCTTTACCTGGTATTTCTCAGTGCAAGCTTCTCCAAGGGCCAGATCCATTTTTACTGTGCCTGTAATACACAGTAAGTTATTTATTTTATCTTTTTTTATTAAGGAATTTTTATTCATTTTACATGCCAATCACAGATCCCCCTCTCTTCCCTCCTCCCACCCCTCAGCCTTCCCCCCAACACACACCCCCATTCCCTCTTCCAACAAGGTAAGGCCTCCCATGGGGAGTGAGAAGAGCCTGGTACATTCAGTAGAGGCAGGTCCAAGCCCCTCCCCCTGCCTCAAAGCTGTGCAAGCTGTCCCACCATAGGTAGTGGGCTCCAAAAAGCCAGCTCATGCACCAGGGAAGAATCCTGATCCTATTCCAGGGGGCCCCTTAAGCAGATCAAGCTACACAACTGTCTCGCTTATGCAGAGGGCCTAGTCCAGTCCCATGGAGTTGGTCTAAATTTCATGAGTTCCCACTAGTTTGGTTTGGTTGTCTCTGTAGGTTTCCCTATCATAATCTTGATGCCCCTTGCTCATAGAATCCCTCTTCTCTCTCTTTGACTGGACTCCTGGAGCTTTGCCTGGTGTATGGCTGTGGATCTCTGCATCTGACCTTAATTTATTTTTGTCTGTGTTTTCTTGGCTCATAACTCAGCTCAGTGAACAGCTGCTACTAACTGTATGTACCACATGTATTGCAGGCTATCAGAGTAAACTCAAAAAGCTAGATTCTTGCTGCTGCTTTCATCAGATACTTTGGTCTCNTTTCTTGAAGAGCACTGAACAAGACTGAAAGCATGGAGCGAAGGAACCATAGTGGGCGAGTGAGTGAATTTGTGTTGCTGGGTTTCCCAGCTCCTGCACCACTGCGGGCACTATTGTTTTTCTTTTCTCTGCTGGCCTATGTGTTGGTGCTGACTGAAAATGCACTCATCATTACAGCAATTAGGAACCACCCCACCCTCCACAAACCCATGTATTTTTTCTTGGCTAATATGTCATTCCTGGAGATTTGGTATGTCACTGTTACAATTCCTAAGATGCTTGCCGGCTTCATTGGTTCCAATCAGAACCATGGACAGCTGATTTCCTTCGAGGGTTGCATGACACAGCTCTACTTTTTCTTGGGCTTGGGCTGCACTGAGTGTGTCCTTCTTGCTGTTATGGCCTATGACCGCTATGTGGCTATTTGTCACCCTCTCCACTACCCTGTCATTGTCAGTAGCCGGCTATGTGTGCAGATGGCAGCTGGATCCTGGGCTGGAGGTTTTGGCATCTCAATGGTTAAAGTTTTCCTCATTTCTCGTCTGTCTTACTGTGGCCCCAACACCATCAACCACTTTTTCTGTGATGTTTCTCCATTGCTCAACCTGTCATGCACTGACATGTCCACAGCAGAACTTACAGATTTTATCTTGGCCATTTTTATTCTGCTGGGGCCGCTCTCTGTCACTGGAGCCTCCTACATGGCCATCACTGGTGCTGTGATGCGCATCCCCTCAGCTGCCGGCCGCCATAAAGCCTTTTCGACATGTGCTTCCCATCTTACGGTCGTGATCATTTTCTATGCAGCCAGTATCTTCATCTATGCCAGGCCTAAGGCACTCTCAGCTTTTGATACCAACAAGTTGGTCTCTGTACTCTATGCAGTCATTGTACCATTGCTCAATCCCATCATTTACTGCTTGCGCAACCAAGAGGTCAAAAGAGCCCTACGTCGCACTCTGCACCTGTACCAGGGCCAGGATGCTAATGACAAGAAATCTGGCAGAGGTGGTTAGGTAGNGAGGAATTGTTAAGTCTGGTAAAACTTGGGTTTGAATCCTTGCTTCCTTCCTCCCTCCCTCCCTTCCTTCTTCCCTCCCTCTCTCCCTCCCTTCCCTACCTTCCTCTCTCCCTTCCTCCCTCCCTCTCTCCCTTCCTCCCTCCCTCCCTCATCCCTTCCTTCCTTCCTTCCTTCCTTCCTTCCTTCCTTTCCTCCCTTCTTTCCTTCCTCTTTCTCTCTGTCTCTGTCTCTGTCTCTGTCTCTCTCTCAAGTCTAAATCAGGGGGATTAAGTTAGAAGTCAGAGTTTCTAGTTCCTGCAACTAGTCCAGAAAAGGAAAAGGCATAGATTCCAAAGTAGAGGTTGGATTTCTGCAGGACAGGGCTCTAGTTTATGGGGTAAGATCTAGCCTCATATTGTTTAGACAGTTGTAGCTCACACAAATCAAGTGCATTAAAGGAAGCATGTGCTACAAGAAGGAAAAGACACAAGCTGATAACTAGTCTGTGAAATAGCTGAAGCCCAGAAGGTGAACATTCTGTTGTGAGTTTCAAAGAAAGGAGATAAGAAACTAAGACTTTTAGACAGATTTTCATGTATTCTGAATTGCCATTGAGCTTTCCATGAAAGGAAAGGAGCTTGGAACTCTTGAGCCTCCTGCCTCTATCTCTGAAGTTCTGGGATTGCAGCTATGTGCTTTTGTGAGGGTGGACCAAGGCTTTGTGCTTGCTATGTAAGCACTCTACCAGCTGATCTACATCACCAGCCCAAACTGTGAATTTTTTTATAATTTATTTATCTTTATTTTATGTGCATTGCTGTTTTGCCTGCATGTATGTCTGAGTGAAGGTGTCAGATCTCGGAGTTACAGACAGTTGTTAGCTGCCAAGTGGGTGCTGGGAGTTGAACCCTTGTCCTCTGGAAGAGCAGTCAGTGCTCTTAACCACTGAGCCATCACTCCAGCCCCCCAAACTGTGAATTTTTGTGCTGGTAGTTTATTATTTCTTGGACCACAGTGGTTTCTGGCTTCATTTCAAAGTTTCCTGAGGTCATTGAATGGGTGCCTTTTCATTTCCATGGCTGCATTTTAAGAAGACCAGCAGGCCTAGGGTTGTAGCTTACTTAGCGGTACTTCCTACCACCTGTGAGACTGTGGCCAGTTCCAGGATTATGGGGAAACAAGAGTGAAGCACATTGAACTTGCTACATGTACTTGTACATGTCCAGTGAATATGACTAGAGGAAGAGGATGAGGAGGAAGGTGTAGAAGAAGAGAAGACAGTAAGTACAGGAAGTACTAGGTCCAGACTCCTTCACCAAATTCCAATTAGTTATGCATACATAGAATGAACCAGATCCTTAGGGACTGACAAAGCTTTCCTAGGATTCCTCACTTCTCTAGATGTCTGTCTTATTTTACTTAGAACCCCATAAGTTTCCAAAGAACATGCACATGGCTTAAATATCTTTACTTTGAAGAACTGAACTTAGTCATTTAATGTAAAGAATGAATAAATGAATAGTGTAATATATGTTTTNTTTCTAACTGTAACTTGGCTCTCATCAGCCAATTTTCCCACAGTAATTCTTCCTTCATACTCTCCCTAGTCTCTGGTAATCACCATTGTATTCTCAATTTCTATGAGATCAACTTTTTCAGAGTTCACATGTGAATAACATCATAGTATGCATATTTGAGTAACACTGGGAAAAGACATGTCCATAAAGGTACACACACACACACACACACACACACACACACACACACACACACACTGAGATATTACAGAATGTACACACACACATCACTATACCACATAGTGCTCTGTATATGTATAATTATTATGTGTCAACTAAAATAAAGAAATGATAGAAAAGCAAAACAATAGTATAATATTATCTTAAGACACACATAAATTAATGTACTGTTTCACGAACCTAGTTAAATTTCTTTTAGAGGATTTTGTAACTTGGAATCACATCAACTTGTATATAGGAATAAGACAAAAAGGCCATGACCACAGGTAGAGATTTAGTTCAGATATAATCAGGAATCTACAGATGGGTAGAGATTTAATTTTTCTGTCCAGGTTCCCTGGACATATGATCTTGGCAGTGCACAGAGCTTCCCTAGAGTCAGGACAAATGCCTATGTTAGCCTCCTGAGAAGACAGAGGCGTCTTCATCTAAGTCAACATTAAATAAATGTGAGATACATTCTCCTGTCTTTTTGTGTCAGTGCTGTAGTAATTTCCATGCAGCATAAACAAGTACTAGACACTGACTTCAGAGAATGTAAAAGCCCACCCACAGTGGCCCTTTCTAGTATAAATGTCTGAAGAGTTTTCCATTCCTAAGAGGGCAGTTTCCCTATGGTGAGTGGTTAGAGGCACCAGGTGAAATTATTTAGGTCTGCAGAAAGCTCAATAGAAAATGAGGAGCTATGTAAAATGTCAATAGTCACCATTTCTGGGCTTATGCGGGATTCAGAAGGAAATTAATAGAATAATGGAAGTTCAGTGCACAGCATACCTTTTCTCAAGTCTGGAGAAATTTGGGTTGGTATAGTATATTCAGAACATTTGACAAGGATGTAAAAGATATATTTCTTGTTCTAGGAAAAAAATCTATTAGGCTGTGTTGTCTCTTGAGAACAAGTATTACAGAGTATAAAAGCATTTTGTAGCATGATGATAGGACTCTTTTCATAATACAGAGACATGCAGGCTCAGTGTTCTTTATTCTGAAAATAAGTTAATAAAAATAGAATTCTTCATTCCTCAATGGCTCAATATAGAGCTTACTAAGAAAAAAGAACATTAGTGGCAAACAGAGTGGAGCAGTACTTTAACAAAAAGTATGCCCGAGTATATGAGAATTCATTAGCACAAAGATGGGGAAGAGCTCCTATGTGATGTGAACTTAAGAGCTCTTTAGCAGAGGCCAATAACCAGTAAGCACATGAATATTACTAAATATGGGCTCATAGTTATAGTCATGTGGTCCTGAACCTTTAAAATACACAGATAATAGGTCACAGGCAAGGAGAGAGATCTCTGAGTCTCTAGGGGCAGGAGGCACATATCTACCAGATAGTATATGTTTGACACATCCAGAGCTTGCACTTTTAGGATACTTTTACAACATATTTCCAAGGTCTACTGTCATGTCTTTTAACTACAACAAACTTATTGTAGCTGTGCAATCCTTACACCCATGCTGAATCCTTTCATCTACTGCCTAAGGAACCAGGAAGTCAAATACGCTATCAAGAAGAGCTTGGGAAGTGGCCAGTGCTTCCTGCTTAGCTGATCATCCTGCCTTGAGAAGGACACAGTACCCCATGTACAATGTATCATGACAGCAACTGTGGACCTATTTGTTATTAGCAGTTCTTCACAGACATGAATTCCTAAAGAAATCACGGTAGAAAAGTAAACAAAATAAAAACCTAAATTCAAAAGGGAAGGAAGACACTACTTATTGCTATTACTGTAAACTATTATTTTTGCTGTAGACATTTCAGTAACTTACAAATGATACAGTGATTCAATATGTTGAATATTTATTACAGATTAATTGCATATAATTATATATTTTAGCATTTATTTAATATTTGTAAAGTGTCAAAATAAAACTAATGCTCTCAAAAATATCTATTGGTTCCCACCAGCTTTTAATAAATTCCAAGTTCCTTAGTTTCCCTTTTAGGTTTCTAAGTCTGGTCTTAATGATCCCATTTGTAATTTCATGCCATTCACATGGTGAAACTGTAAGAATGAATCTCAAGTTGATATTAATACTATTTTTTAAAACTCAAATTTATGATCCAGTATTTTTTACTATATGCTACATTTCATATTGAAGAACTCAGGAACCAAATTCCAAATCTTCCTGAATAAAGAATATCTAAAATTGCAACTCATTTTTAGTTATGAAAAAAATCTTAATTTTGTTCATTAAAATACTTATAGGATGAAAATTAATCAATAATTATGACTAAAATCTAGAGGAAAATGTTTGNTAATAGTAATGTACCAGTTTTGGTTTCTTGTGTTTATTTTGTATTTTAGATTTACTTATTTTATTTTATATGTGTAGATTTTTTTCCTGCATATATGTGTGTATATGTAACATGTGTATGCCTGGTGCCTGTGATGTTCAGAGGAGGGCACCAGTTTCTCTGGAACTGGAGTTTTGGTTGGTATGAATCATCACATGAGTGCTTTTTGTATTGAACACAGGTCTTCAAAAAACAACTGATGAGTCATCTCTCCAACTACAGATCCTTCGTTTTTCAACAAGTTTTGATGCCACTGAAACATGGCTTTAAAGGGAACTGAAACTGAATGAGGGATGTATGAGAACTTTCTTTGCTATTTTTGAAACTTTTCTGTAAACCTAATATAAATCACAGTTAAAATGTATATTTTAAAAAGAAATGTACTGAGCATATTAGTTTAGGTTAGCTATCGTGTTCTTAGTATTTGGGATAAATTGCTTCAAGGCTCCTTTGACTTTCAGAGTTTCCACTGAGAATCAGCTGTTGTTCTGATGGGTTCTCCTTCATGTGTGAATTGTGTCTTTTCTCTTGCAGCTGTCCACACACTTTCTTTGTTCTTCATGTTTAGTGTTTTAACTATGATAGGCCAGGGGCATTTTCTTGTCTTGTCTGTTTGTGTGTCTGTTGTGTGTTTCTTGTACTGTGCTATTTACTAATAGTCTATTTATATTAAATAATTTAATAGAATTTGGGCTGGTTCCCATGGCTGATAAGGGTATGTTGTCTATTCCTTTTTTATTACAGTACAGCATACAGGAAACACATTAGTCTTTTGTGAAAAGCTCTTAGATTTGTTTTTTTTGTTTTTT
>LZPO01046143.1:0-15821 GCA_001675575.1 Neotoma lepida | reverse complement strand
ACAGTTCAAGAGACCCGAGGGCCAGAGGAGGCCTGGCCTTACTAAGAGAGACAGTGAGACTGCCACTTACTGCCGAGAGTCTGTTCTGCCAAAATAACAAAAAGGCAAAAGACTGAAACATCCATCAGATCTCCATGTGTCTAATAAACATGAAGAGGATTGGCCTCGCTGCACTGAGATACCTTTTAAAGCACTATGGTTTACTAGATAAGTCTGCAGAGGGAAGAGTGTGAACAACTGCACCCTCTGGGGTGAGGTGATGGCTTAGTCAGTCTCTGTAGAGGGTGTGCTGGTGATTTCTAGGGAGCACAGGTACAGATCCCAGAGCTCTGCTGGCACAGGGATGACCCTTCCCCAGCCTGTGATTACCTTCGGACAGCACTACACTGCCCCGAGGAGACTTGGGCAGAGAGGAGGAGCAGGTAACTCCCTGCAGTCACACTGACAGGTTGGATTGACACATGTAGTGTGGACTGAGGCAATATGCCTCATCTGCCTGATTAACTGCAGTCATTGCCGGTGGGAGGAACTCCACAGATGAGACTGTACACCTGGCAGTGCCACATTCTCTTCCAGTGTGCTCGCTAGACACACAGGACAGAAGCTGTTTGCAAGCAGCTCTGCACTGCAGGGGCTCCTGTGACAGGAGGAAGGAGCAGGATGCCAGACATGGGAAAGCAAAGTGGTGACAGAGAAGATACCTGTGTCTTTTGTCCAAACAACACATGATACAGGCAGTATGAGGAAGTCTGAACAGGAAATACATGATGGGACATTCCTTAGTCGTTGGAGCTGTCACTATGACACAAGAGTGTTACTTCCAAACTAATAGTGTGGAGAAAACAGGAAAAGTACCCAGCCAGTCCAAAGATGGGACAGGGCACAGGGAGTGTCATGGTGGTAGTGGAGCCCCTGAAGGGACATTTGAAGTACTGAAGAAAGGGAGGCTCAGGTGAGGAAGGGGTACTTGGGAGTTGGGGATGATTGGGGGCACTTTTCTTTTGGGCTGGGTGGCCTATCAGGCCTTAGTGGATGTGCTGGGCCTCACCACCCTTACAGCTAGTTAGACAAGCATTGGGACTAGCCAGCAAAACTTAGAGGTACCAGTGGACCCCTTTTCTTTGGGTGGGTTCTGGTAGGGTACACCTGGGTCTCAGGGCAGCCCCTTAGCTAACTTGTGTTGTCTCAGTTGCTGATAATAGGCTGGCCCACATGGCTGAGACTGCTGGTGTCCCCAGCAGCCTGGTGGGAACAAGTGCCAACCCTTTTGCGAGGAGGAGGATATCAGATTGTATCCACAGGCACTTTTGCAGACAGAAGTAATGAAGCCCAAATGAAAACCCCAGGCAGCAGTAGACAACAGAAACAGACTAGAGAGGCAGATGCTGCAATCACCCCAGGCGGGCTTAAAAATAGCTCTGCTGGCACCACAGAGATCAAGGACTTGTGGAGAAGTTAAGCAATGAACTAAATGGTGATTCTGCAGCTAGACAACAGAGGAACAGAAGCACAGATAACTGCTGTACCAGCAGGTGAGCCTGTCAGAGGAGGGGGATTAGTGAATGGGAAAGGAAGTAGAAAATACCCAGTATGAAATGTGTTCTCCCAAACCTTGGGGGTGGGGTGTGCAGTGGAGGGAATGTCCTGTTCTCTGTCTGTCTTCCAGAAAATAGGACACAATGCAGTCCCCACACTTAGGAGGTAGGTATGTCTTTGACTTGCAGACCTGAGGTCAGCAGAGAAAGAAACTTATAGTAATCTTCCTCAGACACAACTGAAAGACACAGCCAAAGGTTAGCAAATCAAATCCCACAAGGTGGAGAACCCTCATGGGGGTTCTGTGTATTTTGTTTCCAGTGTCCTGAGAAGCTCTAACTCATTATCTGAGTCACAGTCAGATGAGCATAGTGACTCAAGCTGTCCAGGTGCTCATCACAGCCTCATGGTGTCCAGTGTACAAGTGTGCTTTGATTTGGTTTGGCATGGTATCCAGTGTTAAAACATATGGACAGGTCATGAACCATCTCAGCAAAAGCTGCTTTAAAAAAATTAGCATCCGCTTAAAACACTAGAGAAACCCAGACATTCTAGAAGCAGAAAGAACTTAATTCTTTTCATTGAGGGTTTTCACCAAACCCTTGAACCCACAGCATGTGGGCTTTACTCTGATCAGAAACAGGCCAGGTGACACCTGTGTGCAGGTGTGCACAGGAGCAGAAAGCAAACAGAAGGCCCAGGAAAAAGCAGAACTCATTTGCAGACAATTCTAGAAAATTCCAGGTAGCTGCCAAAGATGAAATCTAGAGTAAACAGTAACTCCCAGAGATAAATTAATGGGTCAAAAATCAACATTCAAAATATTACTGTTTCCATCTTCTGTCAGCAGGCATTTAAAGATAAAAGCCATCATTAAAATAGCCCTAGGTGCTTGCCTGCTATCACAAGCTCTCAGTTGGTTGAGGGGGATTGGGTGTTTGAGGCTCACCTGAGCTATATAGCAAGACCCTGTCTAGAAAACGTAAAGTAGCTTTAAATCATAATGCCAAGAAATGAATGCAACTGAAGGCACATAAGGTGCTATAGGAAATTCTTGGCACAGCTTTGAGGTACAGACCTAAGCACAGGCTAGCCTGTTTCTGCACCATACGTCGTTGGCACAGTGACCTCCAGCCATGTGTAACCTTGATCCTAGGCCCTTGGTTACACCCTCCACTGCTCATATCTTAAAGTTAGAAAGCAAACTTATCTACCCTTTCCCTGTGAGCTTGGAGGGAAACACACTAACTGCCTGTGTGTCTACTACTGTTCTCTTGTCCTAGGTTCCACCATCTCCACCTCACTCCACCACCACCACAGTGCCAACACATTCTTCTACTGAGTCAGAAAGAAAATGCCAGAGTTCTGCTGTCTCACCATGCAGCCTCCCTCCCTTTGCTCCCACAGCTGCCCTGCCCACCACTGTTCACTCTAACAGACAGCAGGCATGGTCCACAGCCTGGACATGGTCAATTGGCAAGGAGAATGGGGAGGGCATAGAGCTGAGGACCCAGTACTGGGCAGGGGAGAAGGAGGGGTGCTGGTCAGTAGAAGCTTGAGGGCTGCAGCAGCACCCATCTTGATTTCTTGTCCCTTAGAGTCAGACCAGACTGTCAACATACATCTGGCACCCAGGAGGATAGGATGGATGATGGATTGCTGGCAATGTATCCCCATCGAGTTTTATCTGAAACCATCACACCCAGCAGACAGGAGATGATGGATGGGCCATGATAGCAGCTGAGGAAGCAAGTGAGTCAAGGTCATGATTACCCAGGAGGAACATTGCAGCATGGCAGGAGGAAAACTGCCCAACTTCATACTTTCAAGACTAAGGTCACAAACCCTAGGTACAGTGGGGCCTCTTTGTCCATAAGTGGCTCCAAGAGCTGGAGCTGAGGTCCAGGGCCCCAGCATCACATGGTGAATAGTGCACCTTCCCAGGAAAGTCGGGTATTCGCTGCTTTTCCTGTCCTTTCCATGAGCCTCACCTCATAGCCTGGCTGTGGCAGGTACTGGCCCAGGACTGTTGTCCCTTGCTGTCCTTCAGGTTGCTGCCCATTCATATGTCTGCAGGGACATATAGGTTCAATGGCACTTTAAAGTCTTCCTGAGATAGATGTGGGTCCCATGCATGTCCCTTGTGCATGGTGATATCACGGATAACCAGAAAGGTTTGTGGTCACTGCATTTCCTTAGACAGCATTTAAAATCTAAGCACATCCTGAGGTTGGGTTGCAAATGACAAAACAGGATAAGACTTACCCCACAAAGAGTACCTATAGGGTCTGGAGGGATGGCTCAGTCAGTAAAATGTATTCCATACAAGAACCTAAGTTTGGTCCCAGCAACTAATTAAAAGCTAGGCATGGCAGCACATGTCTGCAATCCCTGAGCTGGGTTAGTAAAGGCAGAAGGATCCTTGAAACCTGCTGGCCACCATCTAGCTGAATCAGTGAGTTCCAGGTTTAGTAAGAGACCCTGCCTCAAAAGAGTAAGGTGGAGAATGACTTAGGAAGATGCCCAGTATCTACCTCTGGTGTCCATATACATACATACATGCATACATACATACATACATACATACATACATACATACATACATACATACATTTGAACACAGACACACGCAAAACAGCAGCAGCAGCTGTAGGCAAGTAGACAGAACCAAGTATTTACAGAAGGGGCTCGGAGAACATGACTGGTGAGCTTATAGGTTGGGGCCGACACAGGGAGAGGAGACTGCTCTGCAGCCCCAGGGTGTCTTATAGCCCTGCTGTGGTTTCTCTGACCTCACAGTCAGCTCTGTACCTAACCCAGAGCCTTAGATAGGTGCCTTCTCTAATCACATGTGAAGCACCTTCCAGTTGCTAGCTCTGCTTGCCTAGAAAGAAGCCACTTGGCCTGGAGACCCAAGGACCCACTGTGCTTCTGGAATCTGGAACTCTCTTGAATGTCAGCATGGTGACAGGCCAGCAGCACCCCCTGAAAGTACCCAGGAAGCAGAGGGTCAGAGAAGAGTTAGAATAGAGACATAGAGATTAGACAGACAGAGATACAGAGATAGATACATAAAGAGACAGACATAGAGAGGGAGTTAGAGACCCCATCTTTAAAAAAATCAGGTAGAAATAGACATAAAGACAGAGGCAGAGATAGAGAGGTAGAGACAGTGATGGAGCATCTCTTAGCTCTCCCTTCAGGCCATCATGGGTAAGGCTGGGATTGACAGCATTAGAATACTCATGGCCAGTGGGGCCTTGGACGTGGCTGGACCTCTGGGACTCACAGAGTTTTGTCATTGGGAGGGTTCATCCTCACAGATGCCATCCTCTTCTGGCCCTACATTGTCTGCTTGGTGTGGCTCCTCCTGCACTTACAGCCAGATATTTTGTAAGAACTTTAGTTGACTTTGATACTTTACCTGATACTTGGCTTGGTAAGAGAGCCATTCTTAGTGGGGATGTTTCATGTGTGCATCACTCATTTCAGCTGTAAAAGAAACAAAATGACTTCAAATGCAGCTTAGCACCTTGGCCCCAACACCCATACACAGGAAGCATCTGCCTGCTAGGTAGCCAGGGGATTCTACGTGCCTGTGTTCCTGCACTTTACCATACCCTTGTACAGAGGAAATGGCTTTGATGGAGGGCAATTGCCTTGTCAGTTGCCTCAGTTGCTACCTGCTGGAACATGGCAGCACATGGAATGTTCATGGCTGGGGTTTATGATGAGTCTTGTGGTGTCCTTGCTTTCTGGAAAATATGCCTAATGTTTTCAGATACATCTGTTTTATGTCCAGAGTGCTGACACCCCACCCCCCAGGCCCTGCCTGGCTCCCTAGGGTCCTTCCCAAGTCTCAAGTGGTCCTAAGTCTGGCTGCCTTGCTATAAGGCAAATGGGTAAAGTCAAAGTCCCACCTGGCTCAGAGAGGCCAGTTGCTGTCACTACCCTGTCATGCCTGGCTCAGAGCTGGGAACTATGCTGTCTTCAGAGCCAGACCTCTCTAATCCCGTGTTCATTGAAACCCCATCTTAACAGCTGGGCAAGGAGAGGGAGGCACAGAGAGGCCAGGAGATGTGTGCAAACGCTCGCACCACCACCTTCACCCCTATGCTTTGTAACCCATCCTGTAGAGGTGCTCATAGCTGCCATCCCCAGTCAGCTTACCAGGAAGTGCTGGGTCCAGGAAGTGCTACCAGGTTCCAGAGGGGTTAATTCTCAGGCAGACACTTCCTACCAGTCAGCTGAAGCAGTTTTGCAGATGGTCTCAGTGTGCCCAATTGGCCCTCTGACTTGGGAGGAAAACCACTTAATAATCTTCCATTTCTTTCTGACTCTCACCCTCCACCATTGCAACACCAGTGAACAGATGCCAGGAAATTCTGAGGCTGCCTCTCGGTCCAGCGGATGCTCAGAGCTGAGCGGCCTCATCTGTGTGAGCCTTCTGCCTCTTCTTTGAGCCTCATTTTTGGTAAGGTTTCATTCCTGTTAGAGTTTGCAGCTCAGATAAATACCACTTATGGAACCAACAGGGCCTTCCTCCTGGATGTGTGGAGGTGGCAAGATGATCATGCACTTCATGTCCCTGCCAAGGAGTGGGCTGCCTGCCACAGAGGCCACACGTTTGGCATGGGAGTGTCTAGCTTCTGCTGGTCAGTTTGGTATGGCTCTTTTTCTTGCCCCCACCAAAAAAAACCCAAAAAACTGGCTGCATGTACAAATCTTAGAGAGAGTTCGGATTTAGCTTCTGAGGAAGGCTGGAACAGACTGGACCAGTAGTTAGTGAGCAGGAAGGAGATGTCACCTTGCAAAGCCAGATGGGCTGATGTTTTCCAAAGCAGCAGGAAGTAAGCTGGGTCCAGGAAGGTTCCAGCCACAGGGTCTGGGGGTCTCATCTGTTCTCAAAGCCCTTTTCTGCAGGCTTCAGAGGTGGAACCCTAGCCCTAGCAGTGGCAAACCTTTGTGTCCGCTTCCTCCTAACCAGCATTGCTGAGCTCAGGGCCAGGCAGCAGCCCTGCCACAGCATCAGGAATCACGTGAAACTCCCTGGAGATCTCCCTATGGGCCACCTGCTCAGGCAAGCTTCCTCCTCTGTCCCCCATCACCCTTGCCTTCCCATTCCTGGCATAGCTGTGGCTGCAGTATGTCTGGAATTTGCCAGGGTAGCGAGCTGGGGACATATGTGGTTGGGTTGGTGGGTGTGCCTCAGGGTTTGCAGTCTCTTCCAGCAGGAAGGCTGCTGCTCAAGTGTGGAAACAGCTTCCAGCAGGTTCCAGTGATCCATAGCTGACATACTTGACAGGACACTGGGTTGATGTCCACCAGAGCACTGACAGTGGCAGAATGTAGCTTCACACTCACCCTAGTTGAGGGTGCTATTCATGGTTTAGATGCTCATGTTGGAGAAGAGCCCCAAATCCCTGAAGCCCATAGAATCAGGTTGTCCAAGTCTGAACCAGCCCTGGAATTCTCAGTTCAGGAGTTTCTGGAAGTTCAGCCCTGCTGGGCTTTCAGACAGAGGGCTTGGGATAAGCAGATGTTGGATCGTGGATCCTGAGCCTGATGATGAGGACAGCACACCCCCTGTTTGATGACCATGGGGCTCTTCTGGCTACTGAGCCTCAGATTAGCAGCATGGGACTTACCTCAGAGCTGGGTGGGCTTTATGACCTTCTGAGCCACAGCTGTGCCGGAGTGGTGGGACAAGTCTACCCTAGACCTGTCTGTCTCAGGAAATGGGCCCAGATCCCCAGAGCTTCTACCAGGAACATACCTACTCAACAGGGATTCTCTACTCAGACAGCACATGAGGTCACTCTCTCTCTGTCTATACTCCCTGCCTGAGGCAGCCAGGCTGTAGGCTGAGGGGCTCACAGGGGTTAGTCCTCTGGCCACCCTGTGAGACCGCCGGGTATGAACATACAAACCTACTAGCTCCCACTCAGGCTGAGTGGGCACAGCATCTCTGTGGTCCCAGGGGCCAGAGAGGCTGCTTATGCCTGCTAAACTCTATGTGGGGGTGGGGGACAGCTTGGGGGAGCAGCAGCTTGAGGGAGCAGCATCTTGGGAGGCCAGAAGTTCCAGAAGTCCCTGAGGGCACCCAGCTCCTGCCTCTGCCTTCTCCCTGTCTAGAGGCGGATTTTAAAGAATGATCTCAGCTTGGTGGGTGTGGGTACAGGACAGAGCCCCACTCTGCTCTTCACTGAACTTTATGGCAAAATTTGAAAGGGCCCTTTTATCTCCTGCTTCTCCCCAGCCAGAGGCCACTCTTCCCTCTGACCCCCAGGCCAAGCCATAGAGTTCTGGGTGTCGTTTTGTTAACCAGCCATAGGTACCAGAGCTAGTGAAGCCAATGAGAGTGAGACCAAGACAAAGGACCAGTCCTTGTCCTTGAGCAAGGGGCACAAAATGATCTTGTTCTTGACCAGGACTAGGGTGACAGTGGCCTGTGTTTAAAGATGGTTCTACTTGTCATAGCTGGAGAGGTGTTGCTACAAGCATCTAGTGTGGGAGGGACATGGAAGTCTGAGTGTAGGAGTTATGGGCAAATAGAGAAGCAAGGAGTGAGGAGGAAAAGAAGACGCTAGACTCCCAGTTCCCTCAAAGAAGCTGGGGCTTCCCGTTCACATGACATCCATTTCCTCCTTGGTGGAGATTTGAGATAACAGGGCTAGAAGAGCCAGGAGGATGCCCAGCTGGGTCCTTCTGGGTATCCCAGCCTGAGGAGCTTTGTCCTGCACTGGGTCCACAGGAACAGCTCAGTTCAGGGACCTAACGTGAAGGCCCAGAACGCAGAGAGCCTATCCATCCTTCAGAAACCATGGCCCTGAGAGGCCCTTCTTCAATAGCTGGGTTTGGTTCTGGTTGATAGGCACAGCTCTATAGTACGTCTGAAGGGTCTGTGGTAGATCACCTCTCCAGATTCCCAGAGTTGCCCAGGCTAGGCCAAGACACACCTAGAGGCAATGCTGACCTTGCTGAGGGCAAAGGATTCATGAAATGGCAGCTCAGCAGAGGTGGGACGTGGCCAGTGGCTGCCAACCAGGCTGAGATAAGCACAGACAGCTGTGACACTTTCATCCACAGAGCCATGGCTGTCATGGGTGTCCTGCTCAAACTTGGCACCATCTGCTGAGTGTTACTTTTCTCATTGCTGTGTTAAAATAGTTGTCTAAGGCAGCTAACGGAAGGAAGGGTTTTTATTCACAGTTCATGGTTACATCATGATAGGGGAGGCATGGCGGCAGGAACTTGAAGGTGACTGGTCACATTTGTAAGCAGAGAATGGCAAATACATGCTAGTGTTTAGCTGTCTTTTCCACCTTACACAATTCAGGGTCCCTTGCCCAGGTTCACCTGTTAACACTAGCATGTTAACACTAGCATCTCCCACTAGCATGCCCAGAGGCCTGACTCCTAGGGACGGTGCCACTCAGATTTGGGTTATGTCTTCCCTTTGCAGTTAAATTTTTCAAGTTACACCCTCTTAGACATACTCACAGGTGTGTTTCCATGTTGATTCCAAATCCAGTGAAGTAGACAATGAAGACTAACCATCACAGCCAGGGAATCAGCACAGTCCAGCAGGGCCCATTAGGGCTCTGGGGACCTGAGGGCCAGCCCAGTTTCATTCACTGCACTGATCATCTTGTCCCTCATCTCTATCTGGGCAAGTGATACTGAGGCTGGTATCTCCTCTCTGGATGAATTGGGGAGTAAAGCTCTCTCCCTATATCTGTGGGCAGGTAAAGCTTCAGCCCATTACTGGCAAAGGGAATGCTAGGCTGAATTGCTCTGCTGTCTGGCAGCCCCTCACCCACCAGCAACCTCTCTTTTCTTTTTACTGATTAGCATCTGGTGGGATGCATGAAAGCTATGGACATGACTTGCATCTCTTCAAGCTTTTGCTCTGTCTGTATGTGTGAGCCACACCTCTGTTTTTTTCTTCATTCTTTGAAGGCCCGCCACCCAGCTCCCAAATAAATACACGGAGACTTATTCTTACTTATGAATGTCCAGCCTTAGCTTGGCTTGTTTCTAACCAGCTTTTCTAACTTAAATTATCCCATTTCTCTTCAACTATGTTTACCTCTGGGCTTTTACTTTTCTTTGTTTTATGAATCTTTCTTTACTTCTTACTCAGTGGCTGCTGTGTGCCTGGCCCCTGGCCCCTGTCTCCCTCCTCTCCTCCTTTTCTCGTTCCTCCCTCTTCTTTCTTCTTCTTAAGCCTAGATTTCTCCTCCTAGTTATTCTCTCTGCCTGGCAGCCCTGCCTATCCCTCTCCTGCCCAGCTATTGGACGTTCAGCTCTTTATTAGACCAATCAGGTTTTTTAGACAGGCAAAGTAACACAGCTTTACAGAGTTAAACAAATACAATATAAAATAATGCAATACATCTTTACATCATTAAACAAATGTTCCACAGCATAAATGAATGTAACACATCTTAAACTAATATTCCACAACACACCTCCATGTCATTTTGCAGACCTACTTCCAGACTCCATCAAGCCTGCCCCTCTTCATGCTCCACAGTACTGGTGACCATCAAGACTGCATGTCAGACAGAGCCTAAATGTAACAGATGGAACTAGAAGTGGCTGTGACCCACACATATGTGAGTACTCATGTATGGATATGTCCATGGTTACCCACTAAGGGGTATCCACTAGGACATGGGCTGGCTTTTTTCTCTCCAGTTGTCACATTTCAGCTGTTGGATGTACAGGGGCCTTACCAGATGCCATAGTCCTGGCTCTGGAGGCAGCCACTTTTAGCCTGCAGTGTATAGGGAAGGGCATGGCCTGCTGAAGCCCCAGGCAGGACCAGACCCAGATAGAGTCCTTTCACACAGGGCCTCCTGTTGAGCTGCCTTCTGGTGTTTGCCAGGCTGTTTAGAACAAGAAGCTAGAAATCCACAAGACTAAACAGAGTCTTGATTCAGTTACTATGGTGGCTCACAATGTCAGGGGTTCTCCATTACCAGCTTTCAGACAAGTGGTGGGCACAGTGGCTGGGAGTCTTGGGCTGAAGTGGAGGGGGAAGGGAAGGCTGTTTTGGCAAAGCATCTGAGAGAGCCTGGGGCCTCTGTCTGAGGGTGGTCAGCATGTCCTGATTTCCAGGGTCACAGTCATCCCCACCTCACCACCCTTGTGCCTAAGAGGTCAACAATGCTCTCTGCTGGTGAGGTCTGCTGTGGGTTGAGGAAGGGGTAAGATGGGTTCCATTCCAGAGAGAGGCAGATTCAAATCTGAACAGTCAAATGAGCAGCAGCTGGCAGCCTGGCCCTCCCTCAGCAGCATAGGGACACCCTGCTATCCTTACCTACATTGCCAATCATAGCAAAGCCCACAGGCCTCTGTCCCACAAAGTGAAGGGTAGCCACCTGGGAGATGAGGAAGGCACACCTCTGGGCTGTGTTTATGTAGATGGGGCCAGAGAGCATTAGCTAACCTGAGAAGACCTTCCCTGAAGACCAGAATGGAATAAGAGGGGACATAGAGGGAAGAGGTTGTGGTGGCCATGCCTGTAGTCCTAGCATTTGGGACATAGCAGCAGATCAGAAGTTAGCCTGAGCTGCACAAGCCTAACAAAAGGGGAATCGGGACGGGCAGTCCAAGAGCACAGGCATGTTCCCTCCCCTTCCTGGACACCATGATGTGAGCAGCACTGCTTCCCCATAGTGACTGAAGCCATGACACCAAAGGCCTCTCTTATGATAGTTAATATCGATTGTCAACCTGACAGGATCTAGAGTCATACAGAAGCCTGAGGTCACAGCTGTAAGGGATTATTGAGGTGAGATCAGCTGAGGCTGGAAGACCCACCTAGTGTGAACAGTCCCATTCACTGGACTGAATCAGAAAGAAAAAGGCAGCTGAGCACCAACACTCGCTGTTCTCTGCTTCCTAACTTTGGACGTAATGTGACCCGCTGCCTCAAGTTTCTGCTGGTGTGATTTCCTAGCCATGGTGGACCATACCTGGAACTGTGAGCCACAATAAATATTTGGTCACAGCAATGAGAAAAGTAACTCATACAGGTCCTTAGGTTGTTTAGTGCAGTGTCTGTCACAGTGATGACCTCTGAGTGTGACTTTATCTGGAAATGGTCTGTGCAGATGTGACCAAGATAAGAGCATGTCGTCTGGATTGGACAGCTCTAAATACTATGATTGGGGTGGGCCTAAGGAGAGGAGGGGGAACCGGAGACGGCAACAGAGAGAAGCCATATCAAGACAGAAGCAGAGATTAGAGTGACCCAGTCATAAGCCCCCCAGGAACTGGAAAGAGGCTCTGTGTAAGCTTCGGGGGAAGTGGCCCTGACACCTAGACTTAGGAATTCCAGCCTGCAGAACTGGAGGAGAAGGCAGTTGGTTCTCTTGCTTTGTCTCTGGGATCCCAAGGCATGGACACAGCAGAGAGTAGACGTGCGTTCCTCCCTCTGTGTGCCACAGTTCTAGGAGAGAAACTCTCAGTTCCTCTCTTGCCTCTCTTAGGGTTGCTACAGGTATAGGACTCACATACCCAGCCTGTTGTTACTTTCAGCTGCTAGTTTTGTTCTCTTCAAAAATCTCTGATGACCCAGAAGTATAAAGGGCATGACTCCTGCCTCTTTGTTCCCTCCTGCCCCAGGGATGAAGAGGAGAGGGTATGGGCCCTGCTGCTACCATCACTGGGAGGCAGCCACATGGTGCTGAAGAATAGCTTGGTGGTCACTTCTGGGGGTGGCCATGTGGGCACTAAGGGAGATAGCATTGTGGCCACTGAAGGTGGATGGTAACATGGTCCTTGTAGGAATCATAGCCATTGGTATCACTGAGAAATAGGGCAGGTCCTACCTCCAAGTTGCAGCCTATGCCAGCTGGGCCCACCATTCCCTATAGATAGGAATCTACAAAGTGTCTGTGTTGAGCAGGTGCACCCCAGGAGGGCATGTGGGCAGCATGGAGCCAACCTATGTTGTGCTTTTGTCATCCACCCTGTGGTGGTTTGAATGAGAATGGCCCCCATATGCTCATATATTCGAAGTTTGGTTCCCAGTTGGTGGACTGTTTAAGAAGGTTTAAGAGGTGTGGTCTTATTGGGGGAGGTGTATTACTGGGGGTGGGCTTTGAGGTTTCAAAAGCCCATGCTAGGCCCAGTCTTCCTCTTTCTGCCTCCTGCTTGTGGATCCAATGTGAGCTCTCAGCTACTTCTCCAGCACCATGCCTGCCTGCCTCTTGCCATGCTCTTTGCCATGATGGCCATGGACTCACTGAAACTGTAAGCAAGTCCCTATTAAACACTTGTCTTTTATAAAGTGCCTTGGTTATGGTATCTCTTCATAGAAAAGTAACTAAGACACCCTTTGGGCATCACACATGGAAATGTCGGTCACACCATATGAGTCCATTTGTCCCAGTGGGTGAGCACTCCAGGTCCTCTGTCTGGCTGCTTCCATGTCCTATAGGCTTTTCTTCACAAACTTGGGGTGTTCATGTGATGAGAAGGAGGCTCCTGAAACACCTTGCAATGCCCTGGCCTCATGAGGGTCACAGAAGGCAGCCTGAGGACATGTCTTGACCCAAGGACATGAACCACTGGGGCTCTGAATCCATAATGTATTGTTTCTCAGCGTGAGGACCCATGTTTTGAATGCCAGGACAACTCAGCCTCTGGAAGGGCAGTGTTTGGATCCTTCTCACCTAATTCCTCCCTTAAGCAGTGTGCACAGAGGGTAGAGGTTCACCTTTCACTGAGCTCTTAGGACCAGAGATAATGGGGGCCAGAGAATTCTCTTAGGAACCATCAAGATGGAAATGTTGGGTGAATGGAACCATTAGGAATGTGCCAAGGAGCAGGCCAGCTTGAGCTGGAACTTAAGGGGACTGTGGCACACAGCTGAGGAGGGACTTTGGGAGGCCAGAGCACTACAAAGCACCACAAAAGTTGGAAGCATTCTGGGGTTGTCAGCTGTACCAACAGTAGATAAACACATTGTGGCCTGGCTACAGTGTGGAACATGACTCAGCTGTGAAAAGGGGGAAAGCACTGGCCTGTACCTCACACAGGTAGGCCCTGAGAACTTGGTGCAGAGGGACAGAAGCTAGCCACTGCATATGTGACCTGTTAACCACACAGGACATTCCACATAGATAGAGAACAGATTGTTGGATGCCAGGGTTGGAGGAGCTTAGAGGATATGGAATCTTTGAGGAGACAAAAATACTTTGGAACCGTTAAAAGGTAATGGGCTAAATGCCAATGATTATGCTTTTAAGAAGTCAATTTTATGCTAAATTTCACCTAAAAAATGAGAAGAGACATGTCAGGGGATGATTAGTACATGTGTGTCACGTGCATATTTTGTGCATGTGCATTTGCCTTGGCTATGGCTGTTCCAACCCTTGTTGGGGACAAGTCAGTTGGTGCCCGAAGCATGAGATTCAAATGAGTGGGTCCCAGGCCACAGTACACATGCCAGGTATGCCCTACTGCTCCCCAAATAACTCCCCTCTATACCAGATCTTTCCTTTTGGTTGGCTGGAGGTTGATTTTTGTCCCTAAGCACAGATTACTTTCTTATAAACTTCCAGAATGCAGAGCATTTTTGCATTAACAGAATGTGGTTTCTTAGCTCTGATTATGGCAAGCTCTCCTCAGTTTGTGGTTGCACCTGTGCAGAGCATGGACCTTGCAGAGCCCACTCATGTTGTACACCTAGGGTTGCTGTGTTCCAGGCAGCAGCCCTAGGGCCACAGGAGTTGTTGGGAAGCTGCAGGCAGATGGAGGGGGCTTGGAATAAAGCCCCAATAGGAAGATAAGGCTTAAGACAGAAAAGTGGAAACTACGAAAGGAATTTCAGAGGAATAACTACTACAAGAAGCCGGAAGAAGCAAGGGGGAGTGTGGCGGGGGGTGGGGAGCCAGGGCCGACATTTCCCTCCCCAGACTATAAAGCCTTAACTGCTCTCTGAAGAGGACTTCAAAAGCAGTAAAAGGTAAAGACATGGCTCTGCCCTTGAGATGTGGCAGAGGGTTAGTAGCCTGAGGGCTGCTTGCTCCCTTCTTGCCCCACCCTAACCTATGGCAGAAGCTTGGTGGATATGTATGATCCAGATGAATTAAAGCTACTGACTCAGTTTCCCTAGTAGTTCATGAGCACCAGAGAGGCTGTAAGCAGACAGAATGGGCCACTTAGTTCAGAGGGAAGCCAGTGTGGCCTCTGTCACACCCATGGGTAGTCAGTGGCCAGTACAGTTTCACCTCAGTTTGCACTCGAATTGGTTCTGTTTCTATATTGCAGTCCCTTGTCAGTGTCAAGGCAGGCCGAGATCCTCATGAAGAAGTGAGGAATAGGCTGGGGTCCCCCACAGCTTTCCTGAGCCTGAGGTGGAGTCTGAGCATTAACTGCCCCCAGGAATACCCCCTGTAGCTGAGGGATATCCAGACACAAGTATAGCTCCCCTGCCTTCTAGCGAGGGCCTTTCAACTTCTCTGCCAGCAGGTGCATTCCGTACCCCCCTGCTTCCCTGGAAAGGAGAGCCAGCCTTTGTGAAGCCACCCACTCTTGAGCAGCGCCTCCCAGCATCTTAGCCACGTGTTCGAGTTCCTGAGGAGCGAGCAAGAAGGAAAACCAGACGGATGCTTAGCCTATGAGGGCAGCAGACTTTGAGTCCGAACGGAGAAGATAGCTCAGTCCAAACCCCTTCCCCCAGGCACAGCAGGGTTAAGTGTCTGTGAGCAGAGAGGGAATCACAGGCCGCCTGGAACTTGAGACTTCCCAGCTGAGAGCCAGCTCAAGTGAGCGAGATGCAGACCCAGACATGCTACAGCGGGCACTGATGTTGTGAGTGCAGCTTGAGGATAGCTGCCATCACAACCCCACAGCAGCCATGCCACAGCTCCAACTCTGGTAAGTGGAACGACGGGCGCCAGCTTCAGGGGCAGCAAGGATTGTGGGCTGCCGTTTGTGAGGAGTTCGGATCTGGTGCGGGCAGAGCAATCTGTGTTTCTTATTATTAATACATTCAGACTTACAAGCCAGTCATGTGAGCTCGAAATCTGGAAACATCTTCAAGGCAAAACAAAGTGTTTTGTTTTCCTGCTGAAGATTCCAGATACTGGATCAAAGTGTGGGGACTCAAAAGGCAGATTTGCTCGATAGGAAGAGAGTTCCTGGCACACCTTGGGCCTGGCATTTGCGAGGGCCTCACCAATGGCTGTTTTGAGTCTTCTGTGATGCTTTCCAGGTGTCAGGATTATCTGTCAGTAGTGGGTATTGATGCCACAAACAGACTT
>LZPO01046141.1:4739-15858 GCA_001675575.1 Neotoma lepida | reverse complement strand
GGTCTCGTTTCCACCGCGTGCTTCCGGTCTCTGGTTTCAGAATCATCAGCACAGAATATTTCACCAGCCACAAGTTGTGTTGTGCAAACACATCCGGGGGGCTTTATTTACTCAGTGGGTCTCTTGATTGCATTCTCAAAAGACTGAAAGAGCCAATGGATACTGGCTACAATAACTTTCAGGAGTAAAAATAGTGTTTCATTAAATTTTAATTGATACCTTTGGTTCAGAAAGTCATGGCCAGCAGTCCAAATGTAGTTATAAAGGCATACTTTACCCCTTTTTTCTTAACTCTTAAATTTCTGTCATTTTAAGTGTGAAAACATATTTTTAAATAAATGCACAATTTTAAACATAACCAAATGAACATGTTACATTCATACATACATTCTACTCCCTACACAGTTTGAGTAATTGGAACATTACTAATATGTTGGATTCTCCTGCAAGCTCTGTTTAGTCATTTACCCCTGTTTTTCAGAAAATTCCAGAAATAATTCCATGTGTTTACATAAAGCATTACAATTTAAAATATCTAAGTGAAGTTCTTTTATTTTTTTTGGCTTAGATGAACCTTACATATTGGAAATATTATTTTATATGTTACTTTGAAGTTTCTCATGATGTCTTTGAGATCATTTATTCTTTCCTTTGTCATGTTGAGTTTGCTGATAATCCTGTCTAGAGTACCTTCATTTCTGTTAGTGTGGGACTGTTTGTCTTATTTCCTTTGAACTGTCTTAGTTTCAGTCTATGTGCTCATAATCCTATTATTTTAAACATTGTCTATGTCTACTCACACATGTATGAGTCATATCTAAGTCTGATTTGATAATTTTTACATTTCCACAGCTTTATTAGGACATTTGCCATCCTATAACAATTATAGAATCTTCTTATAAATATCTACACAAAAAAACTTAAACAGAATTTATCAGTTTTGCATTGAATAAATAGATCAACTCAATCAAAGTTGTCATTTGTTCAAATGTTAACTCTTCCAAGCCAGAAATTTAATCTTTCTATGTACTTAAGTATTAGTTCTCTCCATAGTATTATGCTGCTTTTTATGAAAAATCAAACTTATTGCTAGATTAATGTCTTATTATTTAACAGTTTAATGATAATATAATCATAAATTCATTACTTCATTTTGTAATGAATTTTTGCAGCTAAGCATACCCATATATATTATGATTTTTATGTATTGTGCTTCTGTACTGTGCTCTTGCTATATTTATGATTTTAACAATTTTCCTAAAAACTCTGGAGATTTTGGATATACAACTAGGATATCTTGAATGAAAATTATTTTATGTCTTCAACTTCTGTTCTGGTTAGAATCTCTTCATTAAGATTGTCAATGATTTTCTTTGTTTTCATTAAAATTTTTCATGCACTATATTTTGATCATATCCCCTCCCCAACTACTCCCAGATCCTCTTTGTAACCATAGCCAACTTCATGGTTTTTCTCTATCCCTCTCTTAAAAAATAAAATAAAAAGTGAAAATCATAACAAACAAAAAACCAGTAAAACAAAATAAAACAAAACAAAAAGCCTTCTTTCCTCCTCCGCCCCAAAACACATGGAATCTATTTTGTGTTGGCCAGCTACTTCTGCATATGATTGTCCTAGAGTGCGGATGATAACCCAGTGACACTCCATTGGAGAAAATTGATTTTCCCTTAAGGTATAAATTGCAAATAGATTCTTGGTTAAGGCTGGGAAGAATGTCAATGATTTTCTAAGTCATTTGAGATGATCATAAATCTGTTACCCTTTATTATATTGATAAATTAGTTTTCTAACAACTGATTTCTGACTATTTCTACTGATCTATCTNAAAATATTTAATGATTGTAAGAGTCAGAATATTGGAATGTCTACTGAAACAGTCTTTTGTAGAAATGGCTGCATAAACAAGACCTGAACAATGGCAATATCAGTAGACATGCTAATGGGGAAGGGGGGAAATTGTCATGGGTCCCTCCTCTAAACAAAGAACTACAGTTCACAATAGACTGCTGAGAGGGGTAGGATTAGCCTCAAGGATGAGTGCCTTAACTGGCTATCCAATACAAAAGGGCCAGTCCTGAAATCATATACATACGAGCAACACTTGAAATGGACTCAAAAGGTTGTATTTATATATTCATGCATATCTGTGCATGACAATAATAATTAAAGATAAAGAGGCTGTCAATCTGAGATGGAGTGAGGAGGTCCAAGGGAGAGGTTGAGAGAGGAATGGGAATGGGGAAATGATAAGACTATATTTTGTTTTTTAAAAAGAAATAAATTTGGAATGGAGAGAAGAGTAGAAGGCCTCATGACTGCATTAACATCACATTGGGGATCTCTGCACAAATGACTGCTTCTAAAGCAACTTAAGGATTTTCTCTTCTCGGGCTGGGGACACAGGTCAATCAATAGAGTGGACCAAGACTTGAGTTTAGAACCATAGNACCACATGAATGCCAGACACAGCAGCATGTTTCTGTNACCATAGTGCTGCAGGTTCTGTGAGAGATTCTGTATCAAAAATATGTGGAATATAAACAAGGAAGACAACCAACAGTGACCTCAGTCCTCCACAGGCATGCTCAGATATATGTATGTACACCTGTGTACATGTGCATGTACATATAACATATACAGGGGGAGGTCATCTAAGAAATAGCTTATATAGGTTTTATCTTTCAATGATATAAGATAACTTTCAAGTCATTAGTGGGGAAGAACTTCAGCTCAATTTCATTGACTCATCTTATGTGGAAATCTTGTTCAGCTAATTAACATTAGATCATGCTTTATTTAGACAAGTTTCCGATGGCATGTTACTGGCTGAAAGGGGATTTCATGTCAGTTTCTTTTCATGTTAAATGGATATATTCAATATATTTAAGGGAAAGTATACCTCTAGGAAATCGTTCCTCACTAGTATCTTCCTACCAAATTCAAAAACTAGAAGGCTAAGGCTGCCAGTATCCTTGTTTCTCTAACTGAACTCTTTTACTTGCCTATGACAATGATTTGTACTGTACAGAACTTTAAGTAAGTCCCTTGATCTTGAGCCAACTTAAGCTAAAAGGGATCTCAGAGACCATCACCAAATTGACCTCTACATTTTCTAACCCAAAGACCAAGTTTATGGGTAGACTGACCATACTCCTCAGGCTTGTTCTCCATAGGCAGATCATATATTATGGAACAGTCATTAGTTGCTTTTCTTGCTTTGTGATCCCACAGAAGAGAACTAGAAATGTTGCAAAATGCAATGAGTAATAACTGCCATAACCAGAATACTATGCTGTCTTGGAATTTCCTCTGCCAAACAAAACAGTTCATTTCTTCTGAAAGCAGCCCAAAGGAAGCTTTCAGGACACAGGAAGAACATATTCTATTTGTTGCCAGAATATAACATAAAGGACCTTTAGTGTATTTCATGATGGAGTCCTATTCTCCTCTGAAAGCCAGTGACCTGGATCATCATGGTTAGGCTTTCTATTGGCATTTTTCTTTTGCTCTTCCACTAGAACTGCACATTAAGCTCTGCCTGTAGCACTCTATGGACGGCCTAGCCTACAGTTCCAATGTGTTTAACATTTCTTCAGAAAACTAGTTCTTAATGTTTGATAAACAGACAGGTTTATTATATCCCATTTCTCAGTACCATTTTTTTTGTTTTTGTTTTCTGCTTCTGTTGCTGTTTTTGTTGTTGTTTGAGACAGGGTTTATCTTCGGAAACTTGGCTGTCTTGGAACTCACTATGTAGACCAGGCTGGCCTCAAACACAAGAGATCAGCGCGCTTCTACCTCCAGAATGCTGGGATTAAAGGCGTGTTCCACTATGCCCAGTACTAATTATTTTATTAGTTACTTATCATTGTGACAATTACTTAACAAAAACAGCTGAAGAGATTCAAGACATTTTTGGGCTCTCTGTTCAGAGGATACAGTACATTGTGTCAGGGAAGGCCTGGTGATGGGACGAGCTCCCAGCTGTGGTGACAGAAGTGTTTGCTTGCAGATGGGACAATTTGGATTAAAAGTCAAACCCAGAAACAACTTTCCAGTCTTACTCCTATGATCCTGTATCTTCCAGTTAAGTACCCTGTCCAAAAACTTTCACAGTCTCCCCAAAACAACACCATTATTGAGAAGTGTGCAAATGTATGGGCATATGAGTGGCATTTCACCTCAAACCATAATGAGCAGGGAATCCATTTGCAACCTTTCTACATTTGCGGTGATATATTGTGTCAGAGGATCATAGGACAGAGCCAGCCACTAGATTAAACATAGAGGCCAGGCAGTGGTGGCANACACTTTTAATCCTAGCACTCAGGAGGCAGAGATCTGTGTGGATCTCTGTGAGTTCAAAGCTACTCTGGACTACATGAGATTGACTCAGTCTAGGAGAGAAACAGAGCCAGACAGTGGTGGCACATACCTTTAATCCCAGTACTTGGGAAGCACACATGCCTTTAATGGCTGGGTGGAGAAAGGTATATAAGGCATGAAGAGACAGGAACTTGAAAGCTTTTTGGCAGAAGTGTCCCTTTCAGCTAGAGGCCCTTTTGGCTGGATATTTTTTAGGCTGAGGAGTCCTAGAGGTAAGAGATGGCTTGTTCCTTTGTCTCTCTGATCTTTCAGCATTTACCCCAATATCTGGTACCGGGTTTTCTCTTATTAATGAGACCGATTTAAGATTCGAGCAACATACATTCTTTATGATGGCCTTTGCTATTTAGTCAGCGTATAATCTGCTGAGAGGTACACTTAAAACTCATAACCTGTGTGCTGTTTAGGTTTTTGTTAGCTTGACACTAGCTACTAACATGTGAGAAGACAGAACTTGAATTGAGAAAATGCTTCCATGAGACCGACCTTAAGTCTGGGGTNGGGGGTAGATTTTCTCAAGTAATAATTAATGTAGGAGGCTGGGCCCACTATGGATGTTTGGAGAGATAAGAAAGGTAAAATGACTACAGTATGGAGAGCAAGACTGTGAGCATTCATCTTTGGCGGGTGCCCGCCCTGACTCCTTTTATGACAAACTATAAGTTATGAGATGAAACAAACTCACTCATCACCAATTTGCTTCTGGTCGTGGTGTTTACTACNGCAATAGAAGACAAAAGAGGACAACGTTTATGCTTTTCCTAACCATAGGATTATGTATTGGTGTTGTTTATGACATTTAGGACACTATGACATTTGCCCATTTATGTTTGAAACCATGGGGTATGGTTCAGTAAATACGGAGTATTAATAAAAATCTGGACAGGTTTAATAAATTCCTAAGCTATTTTCGTGGAACTACATATCTTTTTTCCATTATTTTTTTCTTATACATCTTTTTCTGCCATAAAAAAATCTATGTGTCTGTATGACATATGTGTATATGAGTATCTGGGGCTATATGTGCCATGGCACGCATGTGGAGGCCAGAGCTCACCCTAGGTGTTGTTCTTCATCTTGTATCTTGTTTGAGGTGGAATCTCTTGTTATTTGCCACTGTGCCTAGGTAAGCTTTGGGGATTCTGCTGCCTCTGTCACCACCTTGGCATAGATGTGCTTAGATTACAGATACTCGCACTATCATATCTGACTTTATATGGGTTCTGGGATTCAAACTCAGGTACCTCATGTTTTTACGGCAATCTTTGTCCAGAGTGAGCCATATTCCCAACTCCTTCCCATTTGTATATTAGTATATAACTTCACTAGAATATGAAATGCTATCTATATTTATTTACTTAAGTTGAATATTGAACCCTGGAAATTGATTATGCTAAGCAAGGCTCAACAAAAAACTATAGCCAAAGTCCCAAGTTATTTATTTTTAAGACAAAAACCCCTCTAATACATTCATGGAAGCCTGCATTTTAAGAGGGTAAGAATAAAAATAATTACAATTATCATATATATGTTAATTGTATCTACATCCTTGATTGAATTGAGTCNATTCTAGCCTATAATTCTGCTAAATTAGTCATCAATGTATACTTTCATTAAGATTCACCATGTCCACTGTGCATGTTATCTTCAGCAATAGGGATTTGCCTTCAGTTATTGCAGGTGATCAAGGGCAATAGCAATAGCAAAGCTTATACTGTTTTAGGTGTCTTAGTTTACCCTGACCAACAATGCAAAAGATCTTTGGTTTTTGGGTTTTGATGTTGTTTTCATTTTTATTTTTTCAGATAGGCTCCTGAGGAGGTTATTGTCACCTCAACTGGTATCACTTCATTTTAAGTTATAGTTATAGATGCTTACACACACACACACACACACACACACACACACACACACACACACACACTATGCAATTTTAGGTAAATATAAAATAATTATTCCCTATATATTTTCCAAACATCCCTACTGTCGTTTATCCCTCCTCCCTACCTCTCCTTTCTGTATTGTCCTCTCTCTCAAAATAAAGCTCCCTCCTCATTTTCTCACTCTCCCCTCCACATCATCTGTATCCTCTATTCCTCTATGTAGGGCTCTCCCCATCACAGTCCTTTTTCACTTTCCTGGTTCTGTAGTTACTCCAGGTTCAATACTCATACCTGAAGATAGAGAGTTAGGAACCACAGATGAGAGGGAACGTATGATGTTTGTCTTTCAGGTTTAAGTTATATCACTCAGTATATTTTCTAGTTCCATCCATTTATCTAGATAGTATCTTGGTAGCAACCAACAGCTATCTAATTGGAATNAAGGGTCTCTTAATAAGAGGGAAAAATCATGCCTGGTACTACCAACTTACATGTAGCTGGTGAGGGCATGGATCTCACAGGAGAACCTACTATTGTCACTTTCCTAAACCAATCTAATTCCTAACCACATTGTAAATACTTATCCTTATACCCACAGATAAATGTAGATCTCATCCCTCATCAAAGAAGTTTCTTTTTGTAGCAGAAGGAGAGTACTACAGATATAACTGCAATACAATTTCTGTACCTAAGACTCGGTGGACATAGTGGAAGAGGAGGCACAAATGTGTTAAGAACCAGAGGACCAGGAAGTCTGCTCGGAGACTGTAACAAGCCTGCCTAAACAAGTCCTAAACAATTCCAACACTGGTTAACATCCCAGTGCAGATGGGGGGGGATGACCTCTAGATGAAAGGTTACAAGCAATTAACAGCGGCTGAGAGTAAGAATTACTATACCCCAGGGATGAGCCCCTGATTGATTATCTAATACCAAGTGATCAACCCTAGAAACATACATGCCAGCAACACTGAATGGACTCAGGCTTGTATTGTTATGCTTATTGGACTGATATCTTAGTAACAAAAATGATTTATTTTATGGAAATGCAAAATCCATGTTTTATTTATTGGATTAATCTGTTATCCTTTTAAAGGCATGTTGTCTTTCTTATACCTGAAGTGCATATTAAGACATTCTACTCTATGGTCCACTAGATAGAAACTCTTACTTTATTTTCAAGAAGTGTTCCAATATGTCTGTGTAGAAAAGGGAGATAAGTGCTGGAGAGTTTGCTCAGTAGTTAAGAACACTGGCTGCTCTTTCAGAGGACCCGGGTAAAATTCCCANGACCCACATGACAGCTCACAACTGTAGTCACAGGGATCTGATGCCCTCTTCTGACCTCNGGAGGCACCAAGCATGCACATGGTACCCAGGCATACAGGCAGACAAAACCCTCACGCATGAAAAATAGTAAAATAAAATAATATTTGAAAGAAAAAGTAAATACATTTTTGGTCTTTTTTAGGAAATCTATTCTTATAGGCTCTGACTTTCAATTGAAAACAGTAAGTTTGGGTTATGTAAACAAATGTCTCCTTCAAGAATGCTTACTGGAGCAAAAATATATTAAGAACCCTGAGCTTTATTTAGTTATCTGTAGTTACTGTGAGAGCAAAGTAAAAGGGAACAATCCTCAAACACACCCTTTAAACCGCATTCTTTTTTTTAACCTCACGAAATTAGTCTTAAAAATATTTTCCACATCCTACAGGGAAACGTTTTCCCCAAGAAATTTCTCAAGGTATTCACATGCTTAGTATAAATACATTTTAATGTTTTATATATGAATAAGCACGAATATCTTAGTTTTATGAGGATAATTTTCTCATAGGTTGTCAGACTATTTCCAGTCCAGATTTGAGGAGGTGAAAGTAATTTATGGCGTTAGATTAAAATGATTCAGTGTNAGAAAATGTCCTCACAATACACAATACCAGACTTATTTAACAGTATCAGCGAAGGGTAAATTCAAGTTGGAAAGGCACTGGTCAGGAAGTTCAGTAATTGCAAATCACATGCTCTGGAATCTCTCCCTGGAAGCAGCCAAACGTTTCCAGTTGTTCATAAATATCTTCACCATGGAATAGATTCTTNAGTACAAATTATTTGTGTCAAATGTGATGAATTATTTCAGGTTGTTCATTGAACCAAAAACATTTACTGACTACCTTCTGTGTGAAAATTTCTATCCAAATAAGTGCACAGATAATAAAACTGTTTTTCTAAAAATAAACATCATTTTCCTTTTCAAAAATATTAATTTTTATTTTTATGATGTGTATGTGTNCAATGTGTGAGTGTATGCTGCATGTGTGCAGGTTCTGGTGGGTCCCCAGGACCTGGAGTTACAGAGGGTTGTAAGGTGCCCCACATGGGCTTTGGAAACAGAACCCAGGTCCTCTGCAAGAGCAGCAAGTGCTCTTAAGAACCAAGCCCTCTCTCCAGCCACATCATTTTCTTCAGAAAATCATACTAATGAGCTTATGTAAGAAGCAAGTTTTAACCTAGCTTATAAATTTAAGTTACACTGACCTTATTTTTAAATATGTTCAAACACAATAACTGCCTACTAATAACTTTTCNTATTTACTGAATAAATTATTTTTAATAGTTTTGTCTTATTCTGGAGGGACTACACACAATTACTCAGGAAATGTGAAGATTATAGCAGCCTGTGCCATCCTGGTCCTAGGTATAATTTTGCTTTGTCTTTACTAATTAAGTAAATGGAAGCCTCACATGGTACTATATTCCTGTGATGCCAGCAAACAGGTGGAGGCAGGAAGATCAGGAATTCCTGATCACCTTTGCATATTTAAGAAGTTTGAGACTAGCCCCAGTACCCAGGTAAAAGGCCCTGTCTGGTAGCACCTCTTATAACCCCAGCACTGGGGTAGTGCTGACAGGTGAATTCCTGGGGTTCAATAGTCAACCAGCCTCATGGTGAGCCGCAGCTCTTCCTAAAAGATCCTGTCTCAGAAAAACAAGGTATAAAGTTAAGAATACAGTAGGCAGTTGGTTACCACCTGTTTAGGAGAACAATACCATACATAGGCATGATCCTTTCAGGCCTAGTTTCTTACCATAAAGAGATATAATATTTTGCATCTGTTGAATCCTCATTGCATGTTTGGATTAAAACCAACTTAATGATGGCATAAAATCATTTAATTGTTCTATTGAGTCAAATTTCCAAATATTTCATTGAAAATTTTTGTATCTGTACCATTGACATAACTGGTCCAGGGTTTTTTCCTTGTTTGTCTCTATCAATTTTTTTTTTTTTTTAGTTTGAGAGCTTTTCTGGAAAAATCATATTGGACTTAGTTCTCTGGAGATCTGGTAGAAATTGGCTGTAAATCTATCTGTTCCAGGAATATTCTTGTTGTGAAATTTCATTATTTGTCATTGAATGTGTTACTCATCTGTATTCTCTTGGTTCATTTAAGTAGGTCACATGTGTTTAGATATTTATCCATTCTATACTTTTCAACTTGTTGAAGATAGTCCAAAATTTTCTCTAATTATCATCTAACTTTCAAAATCTGTGTAATGTCCTATGGTTTGTCTCCAATTATATTAAGTTGAATTTTCTTTTGATTAGTTAGACCATTTGTCGNTTTTATTTTCAAAGAACTCTTATTGCTTGATCCTTTATGTTGTTCTTTAAGTACATTTATTGACTTCTTTATTGATTTCTGCCCTGATAATCATTAGTTCTCTACATCTATTAAACCCTTGTTTGGCTGGTTTTCCTTTTCTATGACCAAGAGTCCATGACTAGATTGAGATCTTAAAGATGCAGTAACACAGAGGTAAAGATTTTCTATTTACAACTGCCATAATTGTATATCACAGGTTTTCACAACTCATGTTTCCATTTTAATTTGATGCTGGGATTTAAAAAAATAACCATTTCTCCCCTGGTTTCTTCACTAGCCAACCAATGTTCAAGAATACATTGTTCAATCTCCATATGTTCTTTTTGTCTATCCGTCCTTGTTATAAGATTTATTCTTGCCAAGCTTTCATGTTTGAATTTCTTTCTCTTCTTTGTGTGGTTTTCTTCTGCAGTGCTGACTTAGTTGGCAGTTATGAATTGTTTTAGCTTTTGTTTACTATGGGATGTCTTTGNTTCTTCTTCAGTTTTTAAAGACAATATTCAGGGTACAGTAATAGTGATTGGCAGTGTTGATATGCATTTGTCCCTTCTTTCTTTGCCTGAGAGTTTCTGCTGAAGTTTGGTGTTATTCTGATAGATTTCTCATGATAGTGCTCATGTCTCGAAGCTTTGTGCTGCACACTTAGAATTTTAACAATTAGATGATATGGAGGAGTCTCTTTGGTCTTCTATAGTTGGGGTTCTATATCTGTCCTCTACTTAAATATTCTCCTCAGGACATTTCCTACTTTTTAGTGGTGACTTCCTACATCTCTGGGATCTGTAGCTGTACTGTCACCCCCTTCTAAACTTCTATAGCTATTTCTCTCTTTCTCTTCTTGTAATACTGGGTCTCCTTTGTTGCNTTAACACTCCTTCTANACAGAGTGGCACAGAGGAAGCTTCTCATTTACCATCTTACCTAGAAGTCCCCTGTATCCTTTCCTTTCTTGTATCCTGTTTTACTTAGCTGTTAAAAATGTATCAAAAAATTAATAATATCTAATGCATGCATTTATACATTTATTTGCTACACAATGTTCTGCACTATGGCTTTGCTCATAAATAAGATACATGCTAAAAGTTAATATTGTTGGCTAAGGCACTAATTGCAATGACTGTCATGAATTTGCCAACCAAGTACACCATTATCAAGGAACTC
>LZPO01046140.1:0-15868 GCA_001675575.1 Neotoma lepida | reverse complement strand
TCTTTTGATTTCAATTAACAATCAATACAGCCCCCCCCAACATGCCCATAGGCCTAGATGATCTAGTTTAATTCTTCATTAAGTTTCTTCCCATATGATTCTATGTTGGTTCCAGTTGATAGTTTAACCAACAGTATATGAGTTTTATTATTTTGTTTGGATTCTACAAACACTAAANTTATTCATGTTTAAACATCCATTTTTATTTCTGATTCTCTTATATGATTATTCAGGAGACAATAGTCCAGGATTGATCACATATTTCATATTTTTCATCCTAGTCTATGTTGGTGGGAAGAACTTTCCTTTCTTGCACTCATTTCTTTCAGGGTATATAAACAAATACAAAACTTCTATATCTCAATGTAGCTTTGTAAAGTTTTTGTCAATCAATAAGGCCTAAAATGTGGACCATGTCTTTCCATGTCAATTCTTCCTACCTTCCTCAGCAACAGTCTTACTGAATCTTCAACTTGCCCTTTACAAGGCAGCACTTTGAAACAGGTGAGAAGCATTGGCAGCAGCTGCAGGTGTCAGATCTACTTGTTCTTATTTAAAGCTCTTCTAGGCCCTCTACTCACCCATCATAGGGCTTTGGTCATCTCCATCTCTCACTGAAGGTGGAAGGACCACTTTAAGAAGAAGGATGACAACAGAATCCACCTAACATCTCTAGCCTGAGTCTCTGCATCCTGATTTTACTATATGTGGTATATTGAGTTAAGGAGTATAGTGGTTGCATGCTATGAATTATAAAGTTTAAACTTAAACACCCACATGTGTTGTAGAGCAGACCTATATGATGATCATGCATCCTTGACTCCCTTCATTTAGGGAAGGTGACATTGAAACAAACAGTGAGTTCAAAGAATCACCTAAAGTCTTATCTTTGTCAAAAACTGTCTATGTGATTCTCCATCAAATGTCAGAGAACACTTGATCATTACTATTTTCTGAGAAACTATGATTTTGAATAATTTTTTCAAAGGGTCAAGACCTTTCATGTTTGCTCTGTTTTGCATTGAAAAAAACTTTTGTTGGTTTTCTTTTGTTCTGAGTTAAAAATGTTTGCTGCTTTTCCCCAATGTTTTTTTAGGACAACCTTGGCCATTTTAAGCTGAAATAAGTCAATTTGAAATTGTTATTTTGGGGAAAAGAAATAATGCTTTGTGATTGCTGTGCTATAAAGTAACAAAATTTTTATGTAAATCCTCTAAATTTTGTGTGCACTTTCCTCAATAACAATCTCTTATGAAGGCAACACGTGAGACATATGTGACAAATGTGCTTTAAGGAATTGCTCCAGCTTGCTGTTTAATGTTGCTTAGATAAGGTCAGGAAATTATGACTGGCATCATTATTGCCAGACATACCGAACTCACATGTTTGAAGCCATACACTTGATTATGCATAAATATTGAGACTCTTGTCATGAATGTTACATGTCTCCTTGTGTTCAGACACTTAAAAAAGAAATTGACCTGTAATCAAAAGACTAAATCTAGCGTATTAAATTCAAATATTATGGGATGGTAGACTGTGGTGATACTGTGTCCCCCAATATATAGTGTACCATAATAAACTTATCTGGGGGTCAGAGAACAGAACAGCCACTAGATTAGACATAGAGGCCAGACAGTGGTGGCACACATGCCTTTAATCCTATCACTTGGGAGGCAGAGATCTGTTTGGATCTCTGTGAGTTCAAGGCCACACTGGGAACAAAGCCAAACTTGGTGGCACGAACCTTTAATCCAAGCACTTGAGATCTCATGTCTTGCTTGGAAAAGAAACATGCTTTTAATCCCAGGAAGTGATGGAAGAAAGGTATATAAGGCATGAGGACCAGGAACTAGAGGCAATTTAAGCTTTTAGGCTTTTAGCAGGAGTTCAGCTGAGATTCATTTGGGTGAGGACTCAGAAGCCTGCAGTCTAAGGAAACAGGATTGGCTGAGAAGTTGGCTATGTGAAGTTAGCTGTGGCTTGTTCTGTTTCTCTGATCTTTTGGCGTTCACCCTAATATCTGTCTCCGGGTTTTATATTAACAAGACCTTTTAAGATTCATTTTACAATAGACTGTATTAAAAGGTGAAGTAACGGTATAATAATTATCTACTTTTACCTGTAGGCATTGGATTCTGAAATATTTGATATTCAGACATCTATTTGAAAAGAATTAACTATTAAAATTTTCTGGAATGTGGAGNCTGTCTACTTTGTTAGTATTTTCAAGACTGTTGTACTTGTTCAATTACAGAGAAGGGCATTCTCCTATACTTGAATAAAATGCCAAGTCTCCTACTCAACTTCTCAGGAACAAGTCTCACTAACCCACAGCTCCAGAGAAGCTAGGTAACAAGGAGGACCCTAAGACGGATGCATGGATCACCCTAGGATGGAGAAATAGGTGACATCTCCTGGGTAAACTGGGTGTGGGAGTAGCAGAGAAGCGAGGATGGGGGATGTGAAAATGAAGGAATGACCTGGTCAAGTTGGGGGGAGGGACTGAGTGGGAGCACAATGAAATAGATAACTTGATAGAGGGAGACAGTATGGGGTTAGGAAGAAACCTGGTGCTAGGGAAATTCCCAGGAATCTACAAGGATGACCCCAGGTTAGACTACTAGCAATAGTGGAGAGCATGCCTGAACTGATTTGCCCTGAAATCAGATTGGTGAATATCCTAACTCTCACCATAGAGCCTTCATGCAGTAACTGATGCAGAGATCAACAACCAAGCAGCAGGCCGAGCTCCAGGAGTTCAGTCAAAGAGATGGGGGAGGGATTATATGAGCAAGGGGGTTCAAGATCATGATGGGGAAATCTACACAGACAACTGAACCAAGCTCATGGTAGATCCTCAGCTATGGAGCTTGCCTGGGACAGAACTAGACCCTCTGCATGTGGGAGACAGTTGTGTAGCTTGGTCTGTTTGAGGGACCCCTGGTAATGAGACCAAGATCTATCCCTGGTGCATGAGCTGGCTTTTTGGAGCCCATTCCCTAAGGTGGCATAACTTGCTCAGCTTTAATGCCTCAACTGAATAAACCAGGCTTTGTTGACTCCCCATGGGGGGCCTTACATTTTTGGAGGAGTGGATGGGGCGTGGGCCTGGAGGGGGAGGTACAGTGGGGGAGGAGCAGGAGGAGGGATGGGAGGGGGAACTGTGGTTAGTATGTAAAACAAATAAAAAGTTAAAAAAAAAGAACTGGGAAATGTGACTTCAGTTTCTAAGAGTAGTAAAAATCGATCAGTTTCTAAGATATCTAGAAAAGTAAATATATGATTATGCTTACTTATTTTTGTTTATTTCATGAATGCATAGTATGTAAATCAATTTGCANAAAATATTTAGAATATTGATTATTCATAATTAATTTAAATGTTCGACATAATGTCACTATCATCGAACAAGCCCTCCTCATATTTAAATATGCATTCTTCCTACTGTGAGTTTTAAAAAAATCTTATAACTTACAGAAAAACATCTTCTACATTAGCAAAATGATGTCAATATTTTTACATGTCTCCATATTTTCACAAAAAAGATTAAACTCAATTATTTATAAATACTAAATCAATAAAATATTTTAACATATACTTTAATCTAAGCAATGACAAAAGAAAAATTATGACTTACTTTAAAAATGCTATGTTAGCTGGCCAGCGGTGGCATATGCTTTTAATCCCAAAACTCAAGAGGCAGAGTCAAGTAGAACTTTGTAATCTCAAGCCTGGTCTACAGAGCAAGTTCCAGGGCAACCAGCGCTACACAGAGAGACCTTGTCTCAAAAAACAAAACAAACAAATAAACAACAAAAAAAGCTGTATTAGGAGTGGAATCTCTGTTTGCTAATTTAATTTAAATGTTATTTTTGATAAAATAATCATTTTTCAATTATGGCTTGTAATCCCCAATCATAGTCATCTGCCAATTTAAAAACTGTGTAGCATGGAATTAATTATGGAAAATTTAACAGTTGATATAAGGAGACATAAAAGTGTAGCTTATTCTTAGTAAGATTATTTTATAAATAAGATGGATATTCCTAATTTCTGGAATGTTGTCCTCATCAGGATTTATTCAAATAGCTTGCCAAAAAGCTGAAACAATAGCTACATTCTTTCTTTCTCTCTTTCTCCACCTCTCTCTCTCCATCCATCTTCTCTCTCTTCATTCCTTTCCCTCACATATTTATGANAGAGTAATACAAAATAGAACCAGCACTATCTCTCAAGTCATCTACACTTTAGAATAATCAAAAGCGGTATTCCTAAGCAATCCAGTAAGATTATCTATTGACAATTCCTGAGTTCAGTGTTCTACACTGATGCAAAACAACACTCTAGATCCACACTCAGGGATCGGCTCCATCACTGATAAACATTAATATTATATTTTTGTGTATGTATTCAAACATATATAGATGGATGGACAGATAGAAGATAGATAGATGATAGATAGATAGATAGATAGATTTATCATTTTTTCCATTTACTCTTTAAAGAAACTAAACTTGGACTCATCTGCTACATACTTCCTTAGATTTAATTCATAGTTTATCTAAGGGTTGGTTAAGCAACATGTTTTATTATGTTTTGCACAGATGATATAATCTCCTTGGCAAACTTATGTTAAGAAGCATATTTAAGAAAAACACTTAATTTTCATTATTTTCATTTCTGCACTTCATTATGTGTAGTGGGTTTACAATTTTGTCAAGGCATGCATGAAGACATTAGATAACATTATAAAAGAGTTGGTTCATCCTTTAACCATATGGTGGGGCCTGGGAGTTAAAATAAANTTATCTGGCATGGCAGAAAGTATCTTACATCTCACTGGACCCCTACATTCTGAAGTAAGACGATTTCAAACTGTCAACACAAAGTACTAAATTCCATTGCCATTAATTTGATGACTGGCTTTTATTCCCAGTTTTCAAGTTAGGAATGACACAGATGACTTGGTTAAAACCCAACCAGGGTTATTTTACTAAGATTATTTTCATCATTTTTTAATAAAATAAAAATGGCCCCAGTAATCAACCACAGTCATCATTGTATACTGCTCTGTTCTATTACTAAAACTACAATAAGACAAAATAGCATTCTGAATACCTCAAATAAGGAAATTGGTATGTAGTTCTAATAATTATGAATGAAAAACTCTATTATTTGACAACTATACATATCAAATTTCTGTTGCATGAAAGACAATGTGCAATTATTTATTATTGCAATATTATTTCCTTTAAAGCTTTTAGAGACATATTATGATGCATGCTACAATATTTTGAAAGCAATTAAATATCTTATCATCTAAAACATTGTATCTCAAAAGCCTGCTCTTTCTTGCTTGTTTCTCCCCAGCCAAGTAATTAAACTCTTTTAAAGCCTATGAAATAAATTTCATGAAAATGTCCTTAGACAGTGCTAATTATCTTTTTTAATGTGATCAAATTTTATAATAATCTGTTAAATGAAGAGCAGACTAGGAGTGAGATATTGAAAAGATGCCACAAAGATTAGAGATGAACCAGGCAATAGGAAAAAGAACCAGGAGGCTACGGCTGTTCTTCTTGTCAGTTTCATGAACTTTCTGAAGCTAATGAGTTTTTTAAATTCTATATATTAATAATCCTTCCTATAGAATTCCCCAGTCCTTGAGGACCTTCAAAGTAAGTTGCTACACAATAAAGACACATCTACATATAATTGTGATATACAAAGACAGTTTAAGATTGTAATGTCTTTGAAGTTTGTTAACACAGTAAACTTGTTCAGCTTACTCTGACATTAACATATACATTGCAACACTCCGAAAATCATTGGCAACATTGTCTTTTGGGCTGAGGTGTTCATTGTCATAAGAATTCTTCCGTTATCTTATCTTTGCCTTCTGTAATCAAATTCAAATTTTACTTAAGGAAAATGGATTAACTTCTGATTTTCTTTAACAATGCATTTGTTTCTCAAGCTATCTCAAATATATTTCTAAAAGTTACCATTATAAGTTTGAGTTAATTACAGTAAGTATTAATTGGGTCAGCTGTATATGCTACGAGACTCTGTCCAAGGATTTCATAATCAAAAGAAGAAAATTGTACAAGAAAACAAATAAAGCTATAAAATCAACTGGTTATAATAAAATGAAGGCAAATGAAATTATATCCTTTGATGCAATGTGATACAACTGACAATTTAATTTGAAGTCTTTTCTTCCTCCCAGGAAAATATGTTACATATCTAGGCACCATTAAAACATTACACATGTCTTTAAAATAGGAACAGTCTACAAAATGCCCAAGTAGCATGCCTCAGAATTTTCAAGATGATAAAAANCAAGAAGAGATGAGCAACATCACAGATAAATTGATGTGAATGCAGCAGAACATAGGATAGGAAATGAACTATAAGAGAGCATCACCCTTCAGTTGAGCTTTTAAAGAAAAATGGAAGACATGTAGGTGAATAAAAAGCATAATCATTATTTAGATACAGGAAAGAGAATTAAAATGTTCAAACAGAACATGGCATGTTTGTTGAGATATAAATAGTTCCCTTTGGCAAAACAAAAAAACAAACAAACCACAAACACTTGCCTTGGTAGATAAAGCAAAATATACTTCTAGACTGTTATACAGAAGCCAGATAATAGAAAGTTTTGTGAATCAGGCTATGAGATTTCAATTTCTTTTCTCAACATCAAGAAATAGAAAATGTTCTATGTGGCACCAGGGAACCCACATGCACAAATCTCATTTACTTTTATGAAGAATGCATGAGGTATATGAAAGATATTAAAGACAGTTCAATAGGCATCTATTTCAATGCAGGGAGAAGAAACTGAGACCTAAAATTTGTCAATGACCTAAGAAGGGAGGAATCATAGAGTAGGCAGATAGGTCAGAGAATAAGTTACAGCATTTTGAACAGTTCATTTGAAAGAACAATGGAGAGAGTGACCTTGACCAATACTAAACCTTAATTGACTGGACCAAAAAAAGATAACTGAAATATGAAACAGGATAATCTAAATTTGATGTTAATAAAATATTGGATGCCATGTGAGTACTAAAAAACTAACAAGGTTCTGAAAGGAAAAATGATTCCTGGGTGAAAACCTTCACAGGTCTGGGATCCTGGATAGGCTAATCCATTCCTGTATACTTCATTAATTTTTCATCTGTAAAAATGGAAATTATAATGTTACTGAAGACTTATAAAAACAATAGTAAACACTTCCATCAGCTCAGATATTTCAGCACTACAAGCAAGCAAAACATGGTGGCAAGTTTAGTTACTTTAAAGTCATTTGAGTGTGTTGTAGACAAATCGTAACATTCAGATGAGCCATCAATTAAAAGAAGAGGTATGCTGGGAAATTACTAATGTGCCTTGTTAAAGTTCAGGTAATTTAATCTATAGATTTCACTGAAGGTACATTAAAATTATATTATACCTTTAGAAATTTTTACACAATGAAAAACTGAAGAAAAGAATTCTTTCTCTACTGCTGCCTTCTGTGTAGTTGCTGGCTTATAGCATGTAGGGAGGTGAAAGGTACTCTGAATGCTATAATGAAATCTCAAGTGAATTAGTGTCTACTTTAACCCATTTGGTTGACCCTGACCCCACTATCGCATTTTTAATCTGCCAAGTGCTTTTTAGTGCCTCAGTAAAAAATGTATACCTAGATTAAACAGAATGCATCACTATTTTTCTTACTGGAGTTATCAATAGTAGGCACTATCGTTAATGTAGTCTTTCTTGGAATATTCTTTCCAAGTCAACAAACCATTTCATATGCTGGTGCCACCTCTTGCTTTTCTTGACATGGTCTACCAAGGTCTCTTAGTTAGGGTTTCTATAGCTGTGAAGAGACACTATGACCAAGGCAACTCATATGAAAGAAAATATTTAATTGAGGTGGCTCCCTTACAGTTCAGAGGTTCAATCCTTTATTATCATGGTGGAACATGGCAGTGTGCAGGAAGACAGGGTGCTGGAGAAGTAGTTATGGGTCCTACATCTTGCAAGCAACAGGAAATGGTCTGTAATTCTGGGAAGTATCTTGAACATATATGAGACCTTAAAGCACACATCCACAGAGACATGCTTCCTCCAATAAAGCCATATCTCCCAATAGTGCCACTTTCTTTCAACTACCACATTCCAATCTCTGGCCCCCAAAGACTTGTAACCATTTTGTAACACAAAAATGCATTTAGTCCAATTTCAAAAGTCCCCATAGTCTATCACAGTCTCNATGCTTTTAATCCCAAAACTCAAGAGGCAAAGTCAAGTAGAACTTTGTAATCTCAAGCCTGGTCTACAGAGCAAGTTCCAGGGCAACCAGCGCTACACAGAGAGACCTTGTCTCAAAAAACAAAACAAACAAATAAACAACAAAAAAGCTGTATTAGGAGTGGAATCTCTGTTTGCTAATTTAATTTAAATGTTATTTTTGATAAAATAATCATTTTTCAATTATGGCTTGTAATCCCCAATCATAGTCATCTGCCAATTTAAAAACTGTGTAGCATGGAATTAATTATGGAAAATTTAACAGTTGATATAAGGAGACATAAAAGTGTAGCTTATTCTTAGTAAGATTATTTTATAAATAAGATGGATATTCCTAATTTCTGGAATGTTGTCCTCATCAGGATTTATTCAAATAGCTTGCCAAAAAGCTGAAACAATAGCTACATTCTTTCTTTCTCTCTTTCTCCACCTCTCTCTCTCCATCCATCTTCTCTCTCTTCATTCCTTTCCCTCACATATTTATGANAGAGTAATACAAAATAGAACCAGCACTATCTCTCAAGTCATCTACACTTTAGAATAATCAAAAGCGGTATTCCTAAGCAATCCAGTAAGATTATCTATTGACAATTCCTGAGTTCAGTGTTCTACACTGATGCAAAACAACACTCTAGATCCACACTCAGGGATCGGCTCCATCACTGATAAACATTAATATTATATTTTTGTGTATGTATTCAAACATATATAGATGGATGGACAGATAGAAGATAGATAGATGATAGATAGATAGATAGATAGATTTATCATTTTTTCCATTTACTCTTTAAAGAAACTAAACTTGGACTCATCTGCTACATACTTCCTTAGATTTAATTCATAGTTTATCTAAGGGTTGGTTAAGCAACATGTTTTATTATGTTTTGCACAGATGATATAATCTCCTTGGCAAACTTATGTTAAGAAGCATATTTAAGAAAAACACTTAATTTTCATTATTTTCATTTCTGCACTTCATTATGTGTAGTGGGTTTACAATTTTGTCAAGGCATGCATGAAGACATTAGATAACATTATAAAAGAGTTGGTTCATCCTTTAACCATATGGTGGGGCCTGGGAGTTAAAATAAANTTATCTGGCATGGCAGAAAGTATCTTACATCTCACTGGACCCCTACATTCTGAAGTAAGACGATTTCAAACTGTCAACACAAAGTACTAAATTCCATTGCCATTAATTTGATGACTGGCTTTTATTCCCAGTTTTCAAGTTAGGAATGACACAGATGACTTGGTTAAAACCCAACCAGGGTTATTTTACTAAGATTATTTTCATCATTTTTTAATAAAATAAAAATGGCCCCAGTAATCAACCACAGTCATCATTGTATACTGCTCTGTTCTATTACTAAAACTACAATAAGACAAAATAGCATTCTGAATACCTCAAATAAGGAAATTGGTATGTAGTTCTAATAATTATGAATGAAAAACTCTATTATTTGACAACTATACATATCAAATTTCTGTTGCATGAAAGACAATGTGCAATTATTTATTATTGCAATATTATTTCCTTTAAAGCTTTTAGAGACATATTATGATGCATGCTACAATATTTTGAAAGCAATTAAATATCTTATCATCTAAAACATTGTATCTCAAAAGCCTGCTCTTTCTTGCTTGTTTCTCCCCAGCCAAGTAATTAAACTCTTTTAAAGCCTATGAAATAAATTTCATGAAAATGTCCTTAGACAGTGCTAATTATCTTTTTTAATGTGATCAAATTTTATAATAATCTGTTAAATGAAGAGCAGACTAGGAGTGAGATATTGAAAAGATGCCACAAAGATTAGAGATGAACCAGGCAATAGGAAAAAGAACCAGGAGGCTACGGCTGTTCTTCTTGTCAGTTTCATGAACTTTCTGAAGCTAATGAGTTTTTTAAATTCTATATATTAATAATCCTTCCTATAGAATTCCCCAGTCCTTGAGGACCTTCAAAGTAAGTTGCTACACAATAAAGACACATCTACATATAATTGTGATATACAAAGACAGTTTAAGATTGTAATGTCTTTGAAGTTTGTTAACACAGTAAACTTGTTCAGCTTACTCTGACATTAACATATACATTGCAACACTCCGAAAATCATTGGCAACATTGTCTTTTGGGCTGAGGTGTTCATTGTCATAAGAATTCTTCCGTTATCTTATCTTTGCCTTCTGTAATCAAATTCAAATTTTACTTAAGGAAAATGGATTAACTTCTGATTTTCTTTAACAATGCATTTGTTTCTCAAGCTATCTCAAATATATTTCTAAAAGTTACCATTATAAGTTTGAGTTAATTACAGTAAGTATTAATTGGGTCAGCTGTATATGCTACGAGACTCTGTCCAAGGATTTCATAATCAAAAGAAGAAAATTGTACAAGAAAACAAATAAAGCTATAAAATCAACTGGTTATAATAAAATGAAGGCAAATGAAATTATATCCTTTGATGCAATGTGATACAACTGACAATTTAATTTGAAGTCTTTTCTTCCTCCCAGGAAAATATGTTACATATCTAGGCACCATTAAAACATTACACATGTCTTTAAAATAGGAACAGTCTACAAAATGCCCAAGTAGCATGCCTCAGAATTTTCAAGATGATAAAAAGCAAGAAGAGATGAGCAACATCACAGATAAATTGATGTGAATGCAGCAGAACATAGGATAGGAAATGAACTATAAGAGAGCATCACCCTTCAGTTGAGCTTTTAAAGAAAAATGGAAGACATGTAGGTGAATAAAAAGCATAATCATTATTTAGATACAGGAAAGAGAATTAAAATGTTCAAACAGAACATGGCATGTTTGTTGAGATATAAATAGTTCCCTTTGGCAAAACAAAAAAACAAACAAACCACAAACACTTGCCTTGGTAGATAAAGCAAAATATACTTCTAGACTGTTATACAGAAGCCAGATAATAGAAAGTTTTGTGAATCAGGCTATGAGATTTCAATTTCTTTTCTCAACATCAAGAAATAGAAAATGTTCTATGTGGCACCAGGGAACCCACATGCACAAATCTCATTTACTTTTATGAAGAATGCATGAGGTATATGAAAGATATTAAAGACAGTTCAATAGGCATCTATTTCAATGCAGGGAGAAGAAACTGAGACCTAAAATTTGTCAATGACCTAAGAAGGGAGGAATCATAGAGTAGGCAGATAGGTCAGAGAATAAGTTACAGCATTTTGAACAGTTCATTTGAAAGAACAATGGAGAGAGTGACCTTGACCAATACTAAACCTTAATTGACTGGACCAAAAAAAGATAACTGAAATATGAAACAGGATAATCTAAATTTGATGTTAATAAAATATTGGATGCCATGTGAGTACTAAAAAACTAACAAGGTTCTGAAAGGAAAAATGATTCCTGGGTGAAAACCTTCACAGGTCTGGGATCCTGGATAGGCTAATCCATTCCTGTATACTTCATTAATTTTTCATCTGTAAAAATGGAAATTATAATGTTACTGAAGACTTATAAAAACAATAGTAAACACTTCCATCAGCTCAGATATTTCAGCACTACAAGCAAGCAAAACATGGTGGCAAGTTTAGTTACTTTAAAGTCATTTGAGTGTGTTGTAGACAAATCGTAACATTCAGATGAGCCATCAATTAAAAGAAGAGGTATGCTGGGAAATTACTAATGTGCCTTGTTAAAGTTCAGGTAATTTAATCTATAGATTTCACTGAAGGTACATTAAAATTATATTATACCTTTAGAAATTTTTACACAATGAAAAACTGAAGAAAAGAATTCTTTCTCTACTGCTGCCTTCTGTGTAGTTGCTGGCTTATAGCATGTAGGGAGGTGAAAGGTACTCTGAATGCTATAATGAAATCTCAAGTGAATTAGTGTCTACTTTAACCCATTTGGTTGACCCTGACCCCACTATCGCATTTTTAATCTGCCAAGTGCTTTTTAGTGCCTCAGTAAAAAATGTATACCTAGATTAAACAGAATGCATCACTATTTTTCTTACTGGAGTTATCAATAGTAGGCACTATCGTTAATGTAGTCTTTCTTGGAATATTCTTTCCAAGTCAACAAACCATTTCATATGCTGGTGCCACCTCTTGCTTTTCTTGACATGGTCTACCAAGGTCTCTTAGTTAGGGTTTCTATAGCTGTGAAGAGACACTATGACCAAGGCAACTCATATGAAAGAAAATATTTAATTGAGGTGGCTCCCTTACAGTTCAGAGGTTCAATCCTTTATTATCATGGTGGAACATGGCAGTGTGCAGGAAGACAGGGTGCTGGAGAAGTAGTTATGGGTCCTACATCTTGCAAGCAACAGGAAATGGTCTGTAATTCTGGGAAGTATCTTGAACATATATGAGACCTTAAAGCACACATCCACAGAGACATGCTTCCTCCAATAAAGCCATATCTCCCAATAGTGCCACTTTCTTTCAACTACCACATTCCAATCTCTGGCCCCCAAAGACTTGTAACCATTTTGTAACACAAAAATGCATTTAGTCCAATTTCAAAAGTCCCCATAGTCTATCACAGTCTCTACAATGTTAAAAAGTCCAAAGTTAAAAGTCTCTTCTGAGATTTATCCAATTTATTAAATGTAATCCCCTTTAAAATCAAAACCAGAAAACAGATCACATACTTCCAAGCAGATATACATTATCATTCCAAAATGTAGGGAAGGGAGGCTAGCAAGGAAATACTGGACCAAAGCAGGACTAAAAACAGCTAGGCAAACTCCAAACTCAGCATCTCCATATCTGATGTCAAGATACTCTTCAGATCTCCAACTCCTTTCAGCTTTGTTTAGTAAAACACATTTCTTTCTCTTGGACTAGTTCCACTCTCTGTTAGCAGCTTTCCTCAGCAGGTATTCCACAGCTTTGGCATCTCCAGTATCTTGGGGTGTGCCAGGCCATCCAGGCTTCAACTTCACAGCTTCACAAAATGACCTTTCTAGGCCTCCATTCAGGGACACCCTGGACACATGCCTAACCTAGNGGCTTTCTTTAGATGCAGAGGCAAATTCCATATCCCCTTTCTTCAATCCTTAATTCTAAATCCAGAACCATGTGGCCAAAGCTGCCAAGTTCTGCTGCTTGCTGTGTCTGGAACATGGCCCCCTTGCTCAATTGCATCTTCACCAACTTTCTGTTTTCAGTTTTTACCTTCATTGCCTATGCTTGGCTGTTCTGGAACTTGCTTTGTAGATCAGGCTGACCTCAAACTCAGAGATTCATCAACCTCTGCCTCTGGAGTTCTGGGATTAAAGGTATGCACCACCACAGCCAGCTCTAAGCTTTTCTTTAGTTCCTTTTCACAAGTTCAAAACTTAGCTGGGTAGGATTTTGCCCTGAGGTCAAAACTCCTTTTGTTCTTTTTCTTAATCTGTTTATCTCTGTGAACAGAGGATTTAGCTTCATTCCAGTCCCAGGTGCCCCTTTTCTCAATCTGAACATTTTGTATTTTTATTTTGCTCAGTTTGCTCCTTTTTATTATAAATCTTCATCAGACTTAACACTAATAACTGACTACACAACACATTCTATACTAGGCTGGTTTGAAATTTCCTCTGCCAATAGAATTAATCAAAGTTCCTCAATTTATCCTCAGGCAGACCTTTTCATACAAGTGCAAAAAAAGTAGCCACATTCTTTACCGAATTATCACAAGACCAGTCTCTAGGTCACATATTGACATTCTTCTCCTCTGAAACTTCTTGATCCCAGCAGTTATTCTCAGCAACATTATCTTCCACGCTCCTACTACTATGGCCCATTTGGCCATACTTAAAGCATTCCATTGCATTCCTAACACAAAATACCAAATTCCTCCAAACAAAAACATGGTTAGGCCTAGTACAAGAATACCCTAGTCCCTAGTATCAACTTCTGTCTCAGTTAGGGTTTCTATTGCTATAAAATGACACCATGACCATAGCAACTCTTATAAAGGAAAACATTTAATTGGAGTCACATACAGTCCAGAGGTTCAGTCCATTATCATCATGGTGGGTCATGGCAGTGTGTAGGCAGACATAGAGCAGGGGAAGTAACTAAGGCTCTTGAATCTTGCAGGCAACAGAAAGTGGTCTGTGACACTAGGCAGTATCTTGAGCATATATGACACCTCAAAGTCCACTTCCACAGTGACTCACTTCCTCCAGCAAGACCACACCTACTCCAACAAGGCCATATTTTGCTATAGTATCACTCCTTTGGGGGGCTATTTTCTTTCACCCACCACATCAAGGCATTATATTGAAGAATTTTTCAAGACTTACTTTTAAATAATATACTATCTCATAACACAGGACTCTAAACTCTGAGACANTATTCAACAGCTGTACTTGCTTATCCTACTGATACATGAAATACGGCAAGCTTGCAAACTTGTTATAATTCTTTTCATTCATATTGTATGTATTTGTGAGCAACTCATGATATTAATTTGATTTCTCTGAATTCCGTTTNTTTTACTGTATCCACTTCATTCTCTTTAATTTAAATTTTCTCAGAATGTTTGTCTAAAAATAATAATTAAAAAATTCTATGTATCCAATACTCTGGTTCCCTGTAATAAGCTCATTTAGGTTGTCTAAATTCCTGCCTAATGTATTCTTCTCATATCAGGACATTGTACTAATTTCATTTTTCAGCCCTTTCTAAGCTGTGCAATTTGCTTAACTATCCTTGTTTGTGAGACTTGTTGGCCAGACAGTTTGTAAAATATTCATTATTTTGAAAGTCTGATATTTTCATTATAATTATGTAAGGATTTTTTGTAGAAATGAAGTACAAAAGTTTCAAACATTGTAGAGAAAATAATCATTGTGGCTCTTTAAACTGATGTAGTTATATCTGATAATGACGGCCCTTGCTGGTATGTTTTAGATCTAATTTAATTTTTTTTAATAACTTAAACCTTCATGTAAGTTTTAATGGAGACTGAATAAGGATTAAACTTCAGAATTTCAATTTTAACGATGCTACTATATCATAAAAAAAATGGTATGATAGAATCCGCAAAGATGACCCCACCTTAGACTACTGGAAGTAATTGAGAGGGAGCCTGAACTGGCATACTCCGGTGAGTATTCACATGGATAAATACCCTATCTGTCATAGTAGAGCCCTCATCCAGAGACTGATGGAGGCAGATGCAGAGATCCACAGCCGGGCACCAGGAGTCCAGTTAATAGGAGAGAGAGGGGCTTCTATGAGCAAGGGACAACAAGATCATGATGGGAAGGTATACAAAGACGGCCAGTCAAACTAGTGGAGACACATGAATTGTCGACCAATAGCTGAGGAGCCCCTATGAGCCATCATCCAGAGACAGATGAAAGAGATGCTTAGATGCACCAGCCCAAGCCTCAGGAGTCCAGTGGTTGTGAAAGAGGAAAAATTCTATGAGCAAGGGACATGGTGATCATGATTGAAAAATGTACTGAGACAGCCAGCCAAACTAGTGGAAACATATGAACTGTGGACCAATAGCAGTAGAGCCCCCATGGTGCTGGACTGGGCCCCCTGGATACTC
>LZPO01046133.1:0-15979 GCA_001675575.1 Neotoma lepida | reverse complement strand
GTGTACCTCACCAAGAAGGCTGTACATGTTCAGGAACCTGTTATCTGCATGTCTACTACAGACACACGCCTACTTGCTCACTTAGATCCACACACACACACACACACACACACATCTCTCCCTGTAAGGAGATGGCCAGTATGTTTTTCTTTCCTTGTTATTACCTCTGGCCGTCCAGTCTCCATGTCGTTTAAGGAGTGGCATGCATGCGCAGGAATGAAAGGAACTAAAGCACATTTACCTGTCTCTTTAATTTATAAGGTACAGTGACAGCATGACGTTCACTCTTCACTTGAGAGTATCATGGATCATGTTATGTGTAACAACTTTAACATGTAAGTCATGTCTAGAAATTGTGGAGTGACAGCAGGGTCCCGTATTGTTTTGTGTGCAGTGATGAGCACAGCAGTTGCACACATGCACAAGAATAGATCACAGCGAACATCCCCTGAGCTCCGTTTGCAGACGTTGTATCTCCACCATGACAAAATTCCCACAAGAGGTTAAATTATTAATGCCTTGGAATCTGCGGGATTCAGCAGATAGGCTCAGTGTTATTGATGGCAAACTTTATCTCTTTTATTTCTGAGGCATATAATGAAATAGGGAGACCACTCAAGTAACCACAGTTAGTGTTTAGGCTAATTTTGTAGAGGCCAGTGGGCTTTTGCCTTAATGTGTACAAATACGATTTTTGTCTCTCACAGCAGATTGGAAATAGATAGAGGGAGAGAGAATTGGCACTAATTTATGAACCCTTCCAGCCCTCTTGGTGTGGTAGACCCTGTGAGGGCACACTTCTCTAATTACACTTACTTCACCTAATGAGAGCTTTTAATGACAATTACTGATTAGAGTTGGGGATGTTTGGGGACCTTACAGAAGATCTATTGACTTACAGAAGGCAAGACTTCATCTACCTTTGGTAGCTCAGGCCCCAGCAGTTTTCTAGCCACTTTGAAGTCCGTCTCTGCACCTCGCCCCAAATATCAGAGTGGACCATACTGAGACGCTGAGACCCACTTTATTTCTCAGCTTCAATTAGGTCAAAGAGTTCAGGAATCCTGTGCTTTTAGCAGCGTCTTTACGCTTTTCTTCCTTGGTGATGCTCACACGGACTGTTTCTCTGTTCGGTAACAAGAATAACCCATAGTCCAGAATGTTCTTTTTAGAAACATTGATTTGAACCTCGACAAATGGACACCTGACATTGTTTTCCTCTTCACACATTTGCAGTCTGCACATTTGGGGACACAATATTGAGACGTTTTGGTGTTTTGTGTAGGATATGCATATGAGAACTGTAATGAAGACTGAGAAACTGCCATGATAAGGCTGAGCTGTGTTGTGCTTCTGAACAGTGTGGTCATTAGAGATGACAGTAATGTTCTATATACTTCAGTGAAGTAGAGGAAAGGACTCTGAATGGTTTTACCATCAAGAAAGGATAAAGAGATGTATTTACCCTGATTTAAATGTTATATATGATGTATTCATATATCCAACAGTTCATGGTACACCACAGTTACATACAACTTTTAATGTACCAATTAAAAACCAACTTCAAACCACACACCGCTGGTTATTCACTATGTCCCAAACTATGCATTTATATAGTCTGCATGGCCTTTTTGGAGCAATGTAGAAATTTTCTTTAAAATCCAGATGGTATATTATTTACTTTTCTTTTTATAATCAGCAAGCATCTCTGTTATGCAGTATCCTGACATCCTATACTAGCAGGATGAGCTACTTTCGTTTTTGCTTTGCAGTCCAGGCTGGTTTGACACTCTCTGAGAGGCCTGCCTAGTCTGGAACATACTGACCAAGGCTAGTTTCGAATTCAGGGCTCTTTGACCTCAGCCTCCCGGCTGCTGTTATTATAGTCATGTGCCCAGATTTCTATACATATTAGCACTATTGCTTCATATGTATATCTCTTAATGGGAATAGACCAATCTTTGCTTGATTTTCCTTTTCAAGTTGCATTAGTTTCAACTAAAACCTTTCTTGCTTTTATGTTTTTCACCTTTACAACCATTATTATTATTGATTATTGTGTGGTGTCTCTGATGTGTCTGTGCAGCTATGTATGTATGTGGATGTCAGAGAACAGTCTTGTGGAGTCATTTCTCTTCTTTCATCTTTACTTGGGTTCTGGGATCCAACTCAGATCCCTAGATTTGCACAGCAAGCACATTTGCCCACTGAGCTATCTTGCCAGCCCAACCATTTCTTTTTTTTATTAAAAAATTTCACCTGGCCATGGTGGTACATGCCTTTAATCTCAGCACTCTGGAGGCATAGGCAGGCAGATTTCTGAGTTCAAGGCCAGCCTGGTCTACAGAGCAAGTCCAGGACAGCTACAGCTAGAGAGAGAAACCTTGTCCTGAAAGACAAAACAAAAGATTCTTCTGGCAAATCTGAAGTTAGACTTAAGGGAAAAAAGTACTTCTACTGCAAACAAATTTAAGCTGAGTAAATTTGAATACCTTGCACGTGANACTACCTGCAATCTAGGCAGGGAAATAGCACCAATTTTCTTGGCTCATCCTGTTTGTAACCTTCCCAGCAGTTCCAAGATTCTGATTGAAGAAATTACCTCTATAGGATTCTGCATCTTCTTCCCGAACCTCCTCTGTCCCTAGCATATGTTAAGCCTTTAATACCTATTAGCTTTAAGAATACTGTACCAGGGGTAGGAGAGCTGCCTCAGTGGGTAAGAGCCCTTGCGGCTCTTGCAGTGGGCCCAGGTCCTGTTCCCAGCAACATATCATAGCTTACAACTAACTGCCTGTAACTCCAGCTCCAAGTGATTCTTGGTGCCCTCTTCTGGTCTCTGCATGCATGTGGTATGCATACATGTACTCAGCAACACACACAAACACTATATATATAATATATATATATATTATATATATATTCTGGTACCAAGCAAAGGCCTGCTGCCCAAGGCACATAGAAGTCATTATTGTGACACTAGGTTTTGTAAAATGAAGAATTTTGTTCAAGGTTACTTGACACAGGCAGTGCATGCTCAAATCTGTGCCCTTTGGGAGTTGGTGGGTCTGAAGACACCTTGATTCTTAATTGATCGCTGTTGTGTCTCTTAGGGTGTTTGCCATTTTAGGCCTATATTGTAATTTCGTGGTGAGTACCCCTTTGCCTCCACCATAGCCACTCCACCCCCAGTTCTGAACCTAAGGTGCTAGTGGTCCAAGACTTTTAGTTCATCTTCTATAGGATCATCCAGATCAGATTATCAGGGGCGTCCCTGGCATGTTCTGTGGAGTCCTCCCAACAGTTACAAATTAAGGATTTCTGTTTTAGAACTATTTAGTGGTAAGAGAAAGAACTTAGCTCCATTTTTTTAGGTTATTTCATTATTATTTTTTTAAGAGAAGATGATGAGGTTCAGAGAAGCCAGATGATACCAGGTTTTCATTAGTCTAAATGAGATTAGACTGGGTGCTTATTAGCTGGGAGTGTGTTGTCAGGGTGAGGATTCCATCTTCCTAAGGGCTTATGATGCTTACATTCTTAGGAATGGCTCCCAAGTCCTGGAGAGATGCTTCTGGGACACATGTCACAACTGGAAGCCTCCTTTAGTAAATGCCTAGCAAGAGGTGTGGCCTATAGCAAGGGCTTGGTTCCAGCACCACAATCAGTAATTGATAATAAACATGGCTGCCTTCTGTCAGTGTGCAATACAGTGTCATGCCAAGGTTTCCTTGTAGCTAAAGAACCCATTTTTATTCATTCAATTAATTAAAATCCACTCATTAGTTTAGTAAACACATTTTCATTGGATTTTGTAAGGCACAAAATAGTGCATTTTCTTTTTTATTCTGCAACTTCACCTTTAAATAGCAGAACCTAGGTATTTTCAATTGTTCTTTTAAATTAAGAGGTTGATTCCATTTTTCACTATATAACATCTTAAACTATTTTTAACTCTCCATGATTTACATTCAGTTGACATCTGATAAGTGTCTATTTAGTTTGACAGTGTACTAAACATTTTTACTTTCATTATTCACAAATACTGACAGCCCAATAGAAGAATGGTCATTTGTGTTTTATAATCCTTTGAGGATCTTAGAAGCCCATTCAGTACATTGTAGGTTTGATGGTGGTGTGAGCCACTGAAATCCTAATTCCAAGCCAGAAGCTCATATTCAGATTCCAACTATTTCCTTCCCTGCCCAGTACCTTCTAAGGAAACTGATCCACAGCCTTGGACATAGCCACTGAAACTGGACCAAGGGGAATGGTGTTGTCCCTTTGGAGTGTTTTTGTTATTTATTTTGACACTGTTTGAAACATTTAAAAGTTTTGCTGCACTCGGGCTGGAGAGTGGTTAAGAGCACTGGCTGCTTTTCCAGAGGTCCTGAGTTCAATTCCCAGCAACCACATGGTGGCTCACAACCATCAGTAGTGAGATATGGTGCCCTCTTCTGGCCTTCAGGCATACATGCAGACAGAATACTCTATACATAATAAATAAATCTTTTAAAAAAAGTTTTGCTGGTCTTAAAAAGGGGGCTGGGAACATGGCTCAGTGGATAAAGTGCTTGCCACATAAGCATGAGGACCTGAATTTGGATCTCCAGTATCCACATAAAATGCTAGGTCTGGTAGCTTGTGTTCTCAACTGCAGCGCTGGGGGACAGACACACATACTGGTGGCTAAGTAGTGTAACCAAAATAGTGAGCTCCATGTTCTTTACGAAACCTCGTCTCAGAAAACAAGGTGGAGAGTGATTGAGAAAGACGTTCAGTATTAACCTCTGTGGTGATCTGAATGAAAAATGGCCCACATAGGCCCATCAAGAGTGGCACTATCAAGAGGTGTGGCCTTGTTGGAGGAAGTGTGTCACTGGGGTGGGCTTTGTGGTTTCAAATGCTCAAGCCAGGCCCAGAGTCACACTCTCTTACTGTTGCCTGAGGATCTAGATGTAGAACTCTGAGCTACTTCTCCGGCACCATGTTGGTGTGTATGCCACCATGATAATAATGGGCTAAACCTCTNAACCGTAAGCCAGTCCCAGTGAAATGTTTTCTTTTATAAGAGTTATGGTGGTCATGGTGTCTCTTCACAGCAATAAGAACCCTCACTAAGACAATCTCTGATCTCTACATGTACAAGCATGGGTGAGTACATCTGTACAAACATGTGCACATGCATGTGTGTGCATATGCATGTGTACACACACATGCATATGCGCACATACACACATATATACACACACAAAGAAGAGAAAGATCTCATTGAATATATATTTGCTTTAAGGAGCTTGGTCTGTATAATAGATGGCTGTAGTTTGGAAACTTAAATAGAGTTTCTTGCGGTAGGAGGTGGGAACCTATGTGCTGGATGGTCAGGCTTTGATCCTCATCAGATTAGCCTCCTTTTGCCTGTATCTACACATTGTAGACAGTGGGTTCTTCTGCCTCTTCTCTTAAAGGCACTAATCCAATTCATGAATATTCCACTCATGACCTAATTACCCAAAGGCTATGTCTAACACAATCACACTGGGCTGAGGCCTTCCACATCTGAACTGGGGGGTGGGTGGGCACAAGTATCGAAGTGTCGAAGCTAAAACACAGCATGGCTTAGAAGACCCTCCGAATAAGGGACATGGGGCATTGATAAATGTTCTGTGCAGTAACTTTTTGTTTCTTCTGAGCAACCTGACACTGGGCCTTAGGGTTTCAGAGCCTTCTTCAGCCGGAAGATCATTCTTGGCTCATGGAGTCTCTTGACTGTAAGAGCTGGGAATGAGACTCCTTGTTTAGTAACGACAGACTCTTGGCTTGTGCTTTGTCCAAGGAAGTATAAAATGCCCAGGAGAGAGGTCACCAACATCCATCTAAGGGGGTTCTCTGGAACCAAAGTAACTAAAAGGAGAAGAAAAAGTTCCTAGCTCATCCTCAGAACCCCCTCATCCCAAAGAAGAAGCCTGTGAATATGGCGTGTTTTGAGCAAGCCAAATTGATCTGTTACAGCATCCCCCAAATCATGTCACTTTGTGGTGGCAGAAAGTATAAGCTTTTCTTTAGTATTCTATTAGAAGTTGGAGTTATTTTTATTGTTTTTGTTGCTTTGACTATTGAATTCCCATGGCACCAACATTCTATTTTGAACAAGTCATCTTAAATTTACTGAACTCTGCTTCAGGTCAAGCAAGCAATACAAACAGTACAAAGCTAAGAAAAGTAAAACTCTTATATAATATAAGCAACACCCTCCTTATGTGAGCTCAGACATGGCACTTGGTCTTGTACACTTCAGTTTTCTCTTGTAATGTGGTAATTATTCCTGTCTCTTAAAGCTCTTGTGGAGATTAAATGATGCCAATACATATAAAGTACCTCATCTTGAAAATGAAAGGGCTGTTATTTCATCAGTATTTTCACTACTAAAGTTAAGTAGGTTGGTAAAATTGTAAAGTTTTTGAAAGGTAAGAAATAGAAACTAAAATTTCTTCCATGTGTGCATTTATTAAGTGGTTTTCTTTTCAGACAGAGCCTCATTCTGTAGCCTAGGTTAGTTCCAAACCTATGGCAATCCCCCTACATCAGCTCCCTAAATGCTGGTAATATCACAAGCGTGCACCACCGTGCCTGGTTCTTCAGTGATTNAGGTATGGCTGATTTTGCAGCTAAGGTTATGAAATGTCTGAAAGTGGCTGGTCTAAGCTTTGAAAAATACAGTTTGATATTGAATACATTTTTCTGTCCACCAGTGTTTAGGAGCTACTGAAGGATATAAGGTATATCCACAAATAAGAGATATAAGAGAGACACACAGGGAGCTGGGATGCAGCTCATAACAGAGTACTTATTTGCCTAGAGTGCATGAGACCATAGCTTCAACCCCCAGGGTGAGAGGAAGGGAGAAAGAGAAGGAGAGCTGGAGACACAGACAGGAAGAAACTAGAGAAGGAAGTTTTTAAGGCTTAAAATGTCTGTGTTAGACTTGGAAGGCTAGACGACGGCATGTGGGTATATGGAGAATGCCACACGTTCCAAGGAAAGTCAGTGAGTTGAGAGAAAATAGCAAAATGTTACTCACTGGGGCTTGGTGAATACAAGGTAAAGCTGTAAAGGTCTTCATTATACTGCTCTTGGAACTCAAACACACACATTATGAAGGACAAAATAATCAAGTGCTTAAAGAAACAACTAGTCAATCTGGAACACATGACATGAAATGCCACAATATAAGGGTGCCCATTAACTAAAAATATGTTCAACCTCTCGGTATTATATACACATCTGGGGAGAGGGTTGGGAAGAGAACCTTAAGCCTGTGCATTGTAGGCAGGCATTCTGCTTGCTGATGACATCACTTACAAATTTAAACTGTGGACATATTCAGGGTATCTGGTTCAGAGAGATGCTAATGTCTTCTGTGATTGCTGCAGGGATCAGCACGAAGTGGGAAGAACATGCTATGTAGATAAACCTGCTGTTGGTGTCTCCTTCCATTCCTGTTATCTGACTCCGGTTGTGGCAGAGGGAATGAGAGAATCAGTGCATTTGGCCATTGGACTGCTCAAGGAAATCAGGAGGAAGGAACATGCAGGGGAAACAACCTGTTTATATTGCAGCTCTTATTTGTAAAGGAAAATATTGCTGAGGAGTAAGAGCACTGCTCCTCCTCCAGGGGACTTGACTTACAACCATCTATTACTTGAGTTCCATCTGATACCCTCTTCTGGCTTCCATGAGCACTAGGGAAGCATGTGGTACACAGACATGCGGGCAAAAGACCCATACACATAGTAAAAATTAAAAAGAAAATGCTGTTAAGAAATGAAAACACTTCTGTGGACCGAAAGAAATGAGACATTGGTTTTGAAGACTTTTGTTTTTGTTTTTGTTTGTTTGTTTTTTCTTTCATTGGAAACAAAGTCTTTCTGTGTAGCCCTGGCTGTCCTGGAACTCACTCTGTAGACCAGACTGAACTCACAGAGAGCTGCCTGCCTCTACCTCCCAACTGCAGGGATTGAAGGCATTTGCCACTACGGCTGGCTTTCAGAATAAGTCCTTTGAGTAAGGGTGTTTAAGTCTTAGAAATTATTGAAGAAAGGCTCATACCTTAAAGATTCCTCATGTAAATGTTCTATTTTTTAAAATTATATTCTCAAATATAGAGAAATAAAAGGACAGTATGTAAATATAAAAATGAAAATATACCTGCTTACCTCCTAACTATGAGTAGTCATGGCTCTTTATGTTTCATTTCCGCCAGTGTTAATGTATGTGCATGTGTGTGTGTGTTTATGGTTATGTATCATATCAAAGTTCACTCCTTGTTGGACAGCTGCAAAGTCAAACATCCGAAAGCTTGTATCTCTTACTCTGTTTGATACTTATGCAATAGGCTACTACAGATGTCTTAGGTAGAGCTTCTATTGCTGTGATAAAACACCATGACCATAGTTAACTTGGCAGGGAAAGGGTTTATTTCATCTTATGATTTGTAGTCCACCATCCAGGGAAGTCAGAGCAGGAATTTAAGACAGAAACCTGGAGGAAAAAACTGAAACACAGCCATGGAAGAATGCTGCTTATTGGTTTACTCCCTGTGGCTGCTTCAACCTGCTTTCTTACCCCAGGATCACCAGCCCAGGGGGTCCACAGTAAGCTGCATCTTACTGCATCCATCATCAATTAAAAAAAAATGCACCATAGGCTTGCCCACAGGCTAATCTGGTGGGGACATTTCCTCCACTGCTGTCCTGTCCTTGCAAATCAATCTGGCCTGTGTTGAGTTGACATAAAGCCATCCAGAATAAGATATATTAATTACTTCTCTGTTGCTGGGATAAAATACCCCAAGAAGCTGGGTGGTGGGAGTGCACGCCTTTAATCTCAGCACTGGGGAGGCAGAGGTAGGTGGATCTCTCTGAGTTCAAAACTAGCCTGGTCTACAAAGCAAGTTCCAGGACAGCCAGAGCTGTTATACAGAGAGACCCTGCCTCGAAAAAGAAAAACAAAAAAACCCAAGAAAAGTACTTACCAAACAAAGGTTTTATTTTGATTCANGGCTCTAGAGGGATTAAGTCCAACACAACAGGGAGGGCGCGGCAACAGTCAGGAAACATGGTATCTGGAACAGAATCTGGCTGATCACATTCTCATCCACACACAGGAAGCAGAGGTGGGTGGGAGAGAGGAGGGAGAGAAGGAGGGAGAAAAAAACAGGAAGTGGGGCCAAGCTATAAAACCTCAGAGCTCATCCCCAGTGACTGGAGGACTTCCTTCCTCTTGGAATAGCATCTCACTTGGTAGCCCAGGCAGGTTCCTACCTCAGCCTTGTGCATGTGCTGTCTGTCACGTAATGTTTGTAATCCAATGAATAGGTACAGGGCTTAGAACATGGACACTATCCAGTAAGTGCTCCTTTGAGTATTAGCTATTGTAACTTCTTAGCTGCTATCATCACTGCTGTCATCAAAAAGCCCATGTAGCCTGTGTAAGATTGCATCTCTGTGACCTCAGTGTCTGGTTGTTTAGCCTTCTGAGCTTCATATTGCCCAGATNTAGAACAGGAGAGTAATGGAACCTATCCTATAGTAATTGAGAGAATGAAATAAATTTGGAGAATTTGCAAAGGACTATCTGGACCAAGATACTTATGATATAGGTTGTTTACTGTTACTAAGAAGCCTCTCGGTCTCCTAGAATCACCTTGAATTACTTGATCATATCTAGTTGCTTATCACAGTCTGGATTCAGCACTGNAAGCAAAAACTGAAGTTGTCACTGAGACAACAGCAATGCTTTCACACTGTGATGAGCTTGCAAACCAGCTTCCAAAGGCCTTCATGAAAAAGATACTGTAAGAGCCTTGTATGTGGAGATGATGCAGAGGTGAGGTATATGTGGAGATGATGCACAGAGGTGAGAGGGTACCAAGGAAAGCAGGTTTCCTCCCTATTAAATGCTCCACCCACCAGTATGAATCTAATTATGTTTTGAGGCATAGGGATATTTGATGGGCCCATGATNGAGAAGACTTTTGTGAGTCAAGATTTGAGTTTTGGGATTTCACTGTGTTCAAAGCAACATACATTCTGATGAGAAAAGTCAATATATAATAATTAATTTTTATGTGAAATTTTTAAATGATTTGATTTTGAATACATTTGGAATATTTTCAGTCTCTTGAGTTCTGGAATTTTCCTAGAAGGAGGCTTTGTATATGAAGAATATCTCCATACTTAAGACTTCTCAGTAGTACATCAAGAACATCTATCTTAGTTCCTTATAAAGTAATTCTAGTGTTGTATTTTTTTAGTACAGCCTGTTAATGTCTAAAATTCTCTGGTCATTCACCATGATCATGAGCAGTACAATTTGAAGTCAGCTTTTAAAACACATGATCTCACTATTTGATGATCTCCATTCTATGACTCTTTCTGTAAATTCACTGAATGTTACATGTGTGGCAGCTCCCTATAGTTGCTGAAGATACAGACAGGGAAATGGCCTCAGGCTCCCCACCACCTGCCCTGTCCGGTCCATGGAAATCTGAGCTATTGAGTAAAGCTGTCCTGAGAACTAGTATTTGCCCCATGATGTTAATATCCTGCAAATTCAGGAACAACACAAATAAAGATGGGACCGAATAGGAACTGATCACCATATACAGACCTGGAGCCAATCGAGGCCCTCCCCTCTCCCCAGGAGAGCCAAGGAATTCTGAAAATGGAACTGGGAAGGTAATTTGTACTGCTCATAAGTGCTACTTTTATACTGCTGCTAGAACACCCAGCATGGGCATGCTCCGTGGTGTGGTGGTGGAGCTCACGCACTTCTGTTTCTGCCAAGGTAGAAGCATAGTCAAAGCATTTGTTGGNTTAGAATTCTTTATTATCCCATGAATTTAGGAAGACCAAATGCCTTCTCTAAAGATGGGAAATGTTTTATTTTTCCTTCTGAATTTAGGAGTCATTTTTTGAGGGTAATGGTTTATAAACTATTGATCCACAAATACTTGAGGAGTCATTGAAGTGCTTGCTTTTGGAGAGTTTAGAATCAAAAGCTAAGCTCTCTTATTAACGAATAGAGTAGAGAGATGCAAATGCCTTCTGGGTGACTGATAGTCCAAGAAGGATCTTAGGTGTTAGCTTCCAGAAAGGGCTATCCAANGATGGTTTTTAAGAACGATTGCCTAGGGCTGTCTTGGGGAAGAATGTGGTAGAAACAGAACTTGCTCCTTTGGGGGAAAGGAAAAGAAATCCTTGCTCCCCTGAAGACAGATGGCNCCTCTTTGTCTGAAAGAGTGGCAGTGACAGATTGCAGAGTGGGTGATAGCAAATCTTGCTTGTCTCCAGTGAGGATTTTTCTTTGGCAGTTAGAAGGGTTCAAACTGTGGAGTCTATTTGGGATGAGTTATCTCTAATCTCTGCCTATCCCAGGAGAGAGAGGGAATGACTAATTGAAGCATCCCATAACAGTAATTGAGATGGATTGAAAGTGGAAATGAGTGATTAACCATGGGCCTCTTCCTGACACTGCGCATGGAGATGGTAGGGTAGGTTTCTGGGGGTGCTTTGGTGGTTCAGTCACACAAATGACCACACAGCTCTTATAATTAACTTTAAGGGCAATATGTTTCCGCCCTAACTTAAATTTCAGATCCTTGTTGCTCTGTTTTACATCATCCCGGAATGGAAGTTGGTTACAAGGCTGACAGGCAGAGGCAGATTTATCCAGAAGCTGACGAAGGACCTTCATTTGCTCAGGCCTCTTCCTAAGGCTTGAAACTATTTTATATTCCATTCTTTAAGAACTATCAGAATGTATGAAGTTTAGTTCCTACAGAACCTGCTGCTGTCTCTGTGGCAAAATTCTCACTACAAATGAATGTTTGACAGATTGAAAATTTTGATGAAGAGGTANACAGGATTTCCTCACTCAAGAGATTTTGGAATTGTTTAAATTTAATAAGTGCTCTGGTCTATAACTGTGTGCCTTATCTGTTCTCTGAGATTATAGAAATTAAAATAAACAGTGCTACTTTTGTGCTTTTGTAAGTATATATTTGATTCCTTTATTAAAGTGTTAATAAAGTTTAAAGGGAAAAGTATAAGAAAAACTCTACATTATAATAACTATAATGATAGTAATATAGAAGTATTGGTTTATATATTTGTGTGTGCTGGTACAGTTGTATACAGGAATCAGATGAATTTGCTTCAGAACATGTCACCAGATTTCCTACATTCTGCACTATGATGTGTAATGTGGCCTTCTGCACCAGCAAGTTTAGTGCCTTGTGTGTGGCAGGTACTCAGGGCACATATGCGGAACTGAAGCTAAGTACATGTGGGGAACTGGGTTATTTTTCAAACTAAAAATAAATATTGGCAGGATCTCTTCAGTTTGAAAAAAAATAAAATATATCACCTAAAGATAGTGGTTTGCACATTGATGGTAAGTAGCTTTTATGAGGCAGAATTCTCTTTTCCCAGACTCTCTGTAATTACTTTCTTGTAACTTTAAGTATGCCGTCATGAGTCCACTGGATCATGTCATCTGATTACCAGATGCAGAGTTAACGCAGGCAGCCTGTATGCCTCTATTGAAGATTCACATATACTCAAAAGAAAAGGCATTTTCTCCTTAGTTTTTACCTTCTTTCCAGTGAATATCAAATTTTGCTCAAAATGCCTTTAAGAAACAGGAGGTTAGCTCTCTTCTACTTGCTCACTCATATTCTCTTCCACCACCACCCCAGCCCCACCCCCGTGTGTAGACAGTGACAGCTATCTGTGTAGCATGAATCACTGCGTGAACTTTGAAGCTCTCGAGAACTTTACATCCCTTACCTAGGAATCATAGAGTTGGTAGGGTTCTGAGAAGTAGTCGGGGAAAGAGGGTAGACTCCTGTTGGCGTGTCCTTTGGAAAGAGTGAAAGATGTAGGAATGGATGCGTTAGTTAGAGCAAAGCATTGGGATTTCACATACATCGTTTTCTTTCAGCTACATGTTTCTCCAGTTTGGAAGTTTGGCCTTCAGGGAAGCGGATTTCTCACTTCTGAGCTTCTCAGTGATTCAGCCTCATAGGCAATTAAATGAGAGAATATTTCTTTTAATTTTTGGATTATAAAATAATTATATTTCCCCTTTCTCTTTCCTTCCCCTTCCCCCATATATCCCTCATTATTCTTCAAGTTTATGACCTCACTTTTCATTAATTGTTATTACATACATTTCTGTGTATGTATGCACGTATATATTCCTAAATTCATTTTAGGCTAGGTATCTTAGTATTGAACANAGTTAGTCCTACCATCTGTAGCAATTACAGAACTAAGATGGTAACTTTCCTATTGGCAGTCTCATTTCCCAAGGATCTGTTTGTGCTAATGATCTCTCCAAGGCTCTTGATGAATCTGCTTCAATAAACAGTTTTAGATAAAGGATGCCTGAACTAAAAACTGACTTTTGACAAGAGTAGGGATAATTGCTGGGGACAACATAACCCTCTGTAAACACTGATGGATATGGACTGTCTGAGCTGTTGAACAGCATATATCTGAACAAATAGGGTTCAGATATATGGTTTGATATAATCATATCACTATAACTTAATGGTTTGGTGAGTGGGACCATAAAATGGAAGTAATTTGGGCACTTTTCCTAAGCTCTGCGATTCTGTTAGGCCAGTTCAGATAGTCTCCACAGGAAGCAGACATTGAGGTCAGAAGTTGGGTCAAAACCTTTTAATTGTGAGCCTTCATGCTGCCTCTGGGCTTGGGTCAATAGCCTCACAGGCTCTGACTGCAGGCTGGAAAGGGTATATTATGGGGGCTCAGGTGGTCGACTAGACTGTTCTAATGCTCCATTGTGAGTCGCAGATTATCTGCTTTGCAGGTTATCTGATCTTNTATCACCAGCCTTCCCATTGGGCTTTCTGCTGCCAAGGACAGGCTGATGCATTCAGTCGGGTACAGTGAACTCTGCGATCCCCTCACAAATCCAGATACGAATCAATCACATGCTGCTTTGTCTGATGACTTTAGACCTTTTTGATTTGGTATTTTCTCAACCTTACTCTGTATTCTCTGTATTTGACTAAACCTCTTTTTATTCTCATCACCAAGAAGTCTGCAGGCTAGAAATCAAACGTGTCTTACCACCCATGCAAAATGAAATGGCTAGGACACTTTTTCTTTGTCCATGTTCTCTGTAANGTAGATGTGGCACTACAAAGTCAGTCTTGGAGCTCTTCAGCCTGTGTTGCCCTTGGTTCCCGGGTAAGCAGCTCTGCTTGGGTGAAAAGGAATGGTGTTTGTCTACATGCATCAGTGTTCATGGAGAACCAAAATGCTGTGTTGTGAACTATGTTCTAGTTAAAGACCAGAATATTTGTATCATTCCCTCAAAGAAGAGCTGATGAGACAGAGGCAAAGAGACAAACATAGAGGACTTCAATAAGCTCTGTGGCTAAGTGGGGGTACCCTGATAAATTATTGGTAGCTAGTTCCCCTCCCTTTTGGCATAAGAAAACATCCTTATACCTTATATGCCAAAAAGGAAAGTGATATACTCTTAAATATTGCTCTTTTGTCTTAGCACTGGATCCTGCCTTCCTCCCAAGGACTGATAGCCCACTCTGTTCTCTCCCCATAAAAGGCATTCCCTTTCCTGCCTTCTGTAAGTCCTTGGATGCCCTAAGATAAGATAAGATAAGATAAGATAAAGACTCTTTGGTTAGGATTGGTGAGCAACAGTTTTTAGTCTTTGAGAACCTAGGACTTCTCCTTTTCTTCAGTAAATTGTTAGTGTGTCTTAGTTTTCTATTAGCTCAGCATTCCTTCTGTAACACTCCAGTGAAAACCTGTGGACTGAGGTTTGTGGTCTGAGGCTATTCTGCTGCTTTGAAATATACCACATACAGCTCACAATTCCGTTTTATTTTCTCTTGAAGCTCCTTTACTGTGAATCCCTTAGTTCCTATCCTCTTCCACTAAAATCCTGCTCAACCCTGGAAGCCAGTGTCAATCCTGCTTCTTTGACCCCTTCCATTATCCTCACTTCATTCAGAGCAGCTAAACGCTTTGCTTTGATTACAAGAAACAAAGAAGACTAATGCTCAGTAAGCATTTGCCAACAGTACCCTGTAAGATAAAAAATAACACAGCTATGATCCAGGAAAGTTAAATGAAAGGCAAGAGTGATGGTGGTGACTAGAGAAATGGCTCAGTGGTTAAGAGCACGGTTGCTCCTGAGGAAGAGTTCAGTTCCCAGCACTCACATGGATGCTCACAACCATCTGTAACTCCACTTCCAGAGAGTCCGACTTGCCCTTCTGACCTCCACAGGCAAGCACTCATACATATAAAAATAAATGTAAGAAAAGAAATTTTAGTGAGTATGATGGTTAACATTATCAATATAATAGGTTTGATAATTACCTAGGATACTAATCTCTGACTATACTCGTGAGGAAGTTTCTAGATTTGGTTAATTGTACAGGCTAACTTACCCAAAATGTGGATGGCACCGTTCCATAGGCTGGACTGAACTAAAATGTGGAAGTGAGCTGAACACCAGCATATCTCTGTCTCTGTCTCCATCTCTCCCTCCCTCCCTCGTTCCCTTTCTCCCTCCCCCCTTCCAGTCTCTGCCTCTTGACTGTATGCAGTGTGTCCAGCTGCCTCCTCAAGTTCTTGCCATCACGATGGACTGCACCCTCAAACAGTGAGCCGGAATAAGCCCTTCTTTCCTCGGGTTGCTTTCCAGTGCTTTGGCATAGCTACAGGAAAGGTGACGAAGGGGGATGCCGCTCTCTAGAGGTCCCTGGAGGTGGAAGAAGTAGATCTGGATGCCTTGATTCTGTCCTGTGACTCTTTGTTTGTGTTACATCACATTCGTGCTGCATTGTGAGATAATGAATGGGGAATCTGAGAAATTCATTCAGAACAAGTGTGTGTGTGTGTGTGTGTGTGTG
>LZPO01046131.1:0-16011 GCA_001675575.1 Neotoma lepida | reverse complement strand
TGAGTAGATCAACATACTCCACTCTGTGAGCAGTCAGACATCTAAGCAATGACACCAGAAGACACTGAAGTTTTATCCAAATTTTCCAGAATTCCAAACTCTGTGTCAAAGAATGCTCAATATGAATCTCTAAAGGGAATCCACGCACACACACTCTGAACTTCTGGGTCAGAGTGTGTATGCATGTTCAACTGTGAAGCATGCTGCCAAACTACCCAGGAAAATGCTCTATGAATGAAAGCACCTGCTCTCTTGCCCATGTCAATAATGCATTTTCTGGACATCTTTAAATCCGTATCCATCATATAGGTTTTTCTCATTATTTTTATTTGTATTACTTGGATTCTTTCTGAAGTCTATGTTTCCAGGGATATGTTTTGGTCTACTGTTTTTCTCTTTTCTCTTTTTTCTGTTGATGTTTATACCCTGTCTGTGTAGACATTCTTCATGTAAAATAAATATAAATACTATCCTTCATTAGTTCGCAGGATATCCTCCTTTAATTTATGTTGCTGGGATAAACACCATTACCAAAAGCAGCTTGGGGAAGAAAGGGTTCATTTCAACATCACTGAGGGAAGTTGAGGCAAGAAGTGAAGCAGGAATCATGGAGGCAAACTGCTTCCTGGTTTGTCCCCTATGGCTTGTTCAGCCTTTTATACTATGTAAGACCCAAGGGTAGAAGCATCCACAGTGAATTGGGCACTCCCACATCAATCATTAATCAAGCAAATACCTGCCAAGACTTGCCTACAGGCCAGTCTGATGGGGGCATTTTCTCAATAGAGGCTCTCTCTTCCCATATTAACTCTACCTGTGTCAAGTTGATAAAAAACTAACCAACATACCTAACCTGCCACATTATCTCCCAGCTTCGCCTAATATGGATTTTTCTGCTGCTAATAATGTTCAGTTACACGGCCAAACTGATGAGCTTTCTTCTGTTGTTTCTGGCTTTTAGGTTAAGGATCAGAACACATTAAGATTATATAAACTATTTGTAGTTTCTCTGTTGTCACAGCTATTCTCTTTATACTAATTTATCTAAATGAACTTAACTCTGGTTTACAAAAATCAAAATCCTCACCCTAATAGTAGTATGTGTTATTACATAAAATGGCATCAAGATAAACTTAAACATGGCCAGAAAACCATTAAGCCCTGCTCTGAGCTATGTGTGATGGCACCAGACTGTAATTCCACAACACAGAAGGCTAAAGCAGAAGTACTGAGCTCAAAGTCAGCCTGGGTTATATAGTGAAGCCTTGTCTCACAAAATAGAAAAGGACCCATTCTGAACAGACTAAACTTAATCGTATAACTTTTAATAACTAAAATGACTGAGAAGCAAACAGACAAAAGTAAAGATTACTGTAAAAGCAATACCAGGTTAGACTAACTAAGAATGAGACAAGATGTCAGAGCTCAAAGCTTCAAAAGTGATTAGAAGCCATGTGATATGCCCTCCAAATTCTAAACAGATGCTGGAGAAGGAACGGACACAGAGCAGGAGGAGAGAAGACTTCCCTCAGCAGCCCCCTCCCTTTGCCAGGTCTCTAAAGCAACCTTAAACCATCTGACCAGAAAACCAGGAGAAATCAATCCAAGTCTTTGCTTCTTCTACTTACAAGTCACTGAGCTGCACAACTCTGTCCACCTGTAGTATCAACAAGTGTACCTTCTTTCTGGAAGTGAGATGCCACATGCACCTAACAGTGAACAGCATCTCCATTCCCCACATCCACACTTTCTAAAATGCTCCTTTTCCTTCCCTTCAAAACGTGAATGGTAGAAGTGTGGGGGTGAATAAAAAAATAAATGAAAACAAGGAAAATAAAAATGATGATGATTCTTAGTATTACCTCCTATCTAGCTATCAAGGGCACTCTGATAAAATTCTTAATTTAGTATGAATTAACAATCAGCAATGTTTTGCACTCACTCTAGGTCTCAACGCTGGCAAGCAGGTTATATCAGGCCCTACCTGATATTAAGAGTTTCACACCTAGGACTGAAGAGATGGTCTGGTGGTTAAGGATCATTTGGTGCTCTTGCAGAGGATCTAGGTTTGGACCTCAGAGCAGACATGGTGGCTCATAACCTATAACTCCCATTCCAGGAGATCCAATACCCTCTTATGGTCTTCTGGCACCGGGCATGTGTGTGGTACACATACACACATGCACAAAAATGCTCATCAAATAAAAATAAATAAATCTTCAAAAAAAAGTTTTAAACACTTTGATACCACCTCCCACCTCCCCTGAAAACTACACAATCCAATAAAACACTGTGACAACTGTATTTTCCACCTACAAAGGACTTTCTTTTCAAAGCTGAAAATATATTTGGTACTGCTAGGTCACAATTGACACTTTAAGGCAGCAACAACAAATCAGCATCTGGAGGTCACTGCCAACTCAACAAGCAACTCCACACAGAATTGGGTGTGTTGTATCCACACAGAATTGGGTGTGTTGTATTAGTATGCGTGGTATACGAACATAAAAGGTAAGGGCATCTATGTCCAATCTTGGAAGCTAGTGGAGGGTGTGGGTGTGATTATCCTTCATGTTCCTTATCTGAAGTAAGCTTCATTGGCTAGGGAGGCCCTCAGGACTGCCCCAGCAATCATCCTGTCTCTGATCTCACAAGTGCACAAGACTGCATGGGTGCTGAGATCAAACTCCATTTTTCAAGGTTATGTTGCAAGCAGTCTTAGTCACTGAGCCATCCACTCCAGCTCTCTGCCCAGAATGCCAAGTCAAGTTCTCAGAATAAGCTTTACTCTCTGGACTACCTATACCCACCGAGGTAGGAGGAGGCAGGGGTATAATTTATCTATCTAGCACAATCTTTTATGCTCCTTATACATGTTGGCTCCCCATACTGATTTACCCTTATGAAAGGTACTATAACCCAAAAATTTAGATTCACACTTCACAAACCAGTATCAGGTGTCTCCAAGTTAAGATTCAACTGCCAGATTGTAAGTGTGCTATCTGACTAACAGGAACTTGACTACTCTATCTCAGAGTTCCATCAAAGTCAAGTGAACTAATGGATAAGCAACAGGTATTCTATTCCAAAGTGCTATACAAACCTAAGAGGGTTTCCAATTCTTCAAGGCCTCCCCCAAGTCCACTCAGAAGGTGCCTTTGCTCATAATACAATAAGCATACTCTTCTTCGCTCTTCAAGATCCTCACACTGTCATTTGATAAACTAAATTTATATGCTAAAAAGCCTCATTATATAACTCTGTCATATACTTTGCCAAGCATATCCTCCAACAAATCATCTCAATATGACATGGAGGTAGGAGGACATGCCTTCACTCTCTCAGATCTACTCAAACTCATCAGTTCACACTCATCATTGTTGGTTGTTTTTATTCGTTGTTTGTTTTTACATCATTGTTGTTTGGGGGGCCTGCCATCCAGCTCCCAAATAAATCATATACGGAGGCTTGCTTTTATTTATAAATGCCCGGAATTAGCTTGGTTTGTTGTTTGCCAGCTTTCCTTAATTTAAATTATACTCTCTACCTTTTGTCTCTGGGCTTTTCCCGTATTTTTTTTTTTAAATTTCTGTAAATCTTATTCTTACTGGCTTGCTGTGTAGCTAGGTGGCTGGCCCCTGAAGTCCTCCTCCTTCTTTAGCTTCTTTTCCTTTCCTCCCAAATTTCTTCTATATATTCTCGCTGCCTGCCAGTCCCACCTATCCTTTCTCCTGCCTGGCTATTGGCTGTTCAGTTTTTTATTAAACCATCAGGTGTTTTAGACAGGCACAGTAACACAGCTTCACAGAGTTTATGGAGCCAACATGTATAAGGAGCATAAAAGATTGTGCTAGATAGATAAATTATACCCCTGCCTCCTCCTACTTCGGTGGGTATAGGTAGTCCAGAGAGTAAACAAATGCAATAGAAACAAAAGTAACACACCTTAAAATAATATTCCCCAACACACACCATCAACGTCAAACTTGACTGATGTACAAAGTTGATTCTCCCTATACCCCTAAACTCAATGGCTAAGATCCACCAGATAAACCATCACGACAAAGCAGTATAGTAACAACCCTGTTTACCAAAAAGAGACCATGAAGAGGATAACAGCCAGATGTTAGCTGAGTACGGTGTCTCATGCCTGTAATCCCAGTACTTGGGATCGCTAGCCTCAAACGAAGAGAAACCCGACTGCCTCTGTCTCCCAATGCCTGAACAATTCAGTATATAGGACTTTGGGACACAGATGAAAAGCAGAATGCACAAAGCCCTGGTTTTGATTCCTAAGACCACCCAAATAACAACAATGATGCAGAGGTGCATGCATACTTCCAAGGAGCCAAAACTATGAGATACCTCAAAGGCCAGCAATGGAAGAAAACTGGAATGTTTTGCAGGGCTTTTAAACTGGAGTGTGTCCTTGGGGGAGCTGCGTGTGACAATTACAGGATTCTAATTCCTAAAAGCTCAGCATTCTCTTCTCAAACTCCTCACACTTTGTCCAATTACAAGGACTAAAGAGCCCACTCCCCGGGGCTCATACACTTTCCCACTACACCCAAAGTTAATGCATAATGAGTGCTGTTTGAAGCTCAAAGCAAGGTAAGGACTGTGAGAGAATAATTGCCCATAGGTCTCTAGGCAGTCCTGTGGCACACTGCCCAAAGTCAGTTTAGGGAAGTGAAACTCCACCAGGATTAAATTACAAAGTGAAGGATCCTAAAAAGTAGTGCTTACACTGAAGGCTGCCAAAACTATTATTTTTTTTTCTTTTTGTTTTGTTCTTGTTTCCCTGAACCAATCTTGAGGCCTAGAGAAAAACAGTAAATGAAGTGTTGGTAAGTTTTTGTTGTACATAAGGTGGGGGGTCATTTGGAACTTAATATTGTAACTTAAAATAACACATACACATATTTTATATATATATACATATATATGTATGTGTGTATATATATATATGTATATATATATGGGCTAAGGATGACAAATTGCTTATCTAGCATGTACAAAGCCCTGAATGCAATCTGTAGCACTCCATAAAACTGGGTGTTGTGGCACATGACTATAAATCTCACCACTTGGATGGGGAGGCAGGAAGATGAGGAGTTCAAAGTCATCCACAGCTGCTGAGTGAAACTGAGTCGAACCTTGTCTACATTAGCCTCTGTTTGAAAAAATAAACTTTTTATTACAATCTAATTTGAGTATTCAGAAAACTGGACTAAATACATGTCACTGAGGATAATTACGTAACACAGTAGTCATTTTTGGTTTTATTTTTAGCAGTATTGGAAACTGACACTAGGGTCCCACACATGGTAGACAAGTGCTCAAACACCGAGCTACAAACCTGATTCCCAGTACAGTTGATCTTGGAAATAAGACAGTGTTTCAAAACCAGAAAATCATCTAAATCCTAGAATAAGGCTCCTAAAGCTAAAGATTTATAAGGAAATAGTTCAAATAGAAAAGCATTCCATATATGAAAAAAATTCACTGCATAGCTTGTTTTAAAGTAATAAGGGAATAAAGGGAGATAAAGATTCAATAGTAGTTTAACACATTACAACAATGCCAGTTTTTGAGAAGCCTAACATTTGCCTCCTGATAAATCAGCTGTCTAATACTAAAGGAATGGTCAAATACATGCCAACCTGTAGGCATGACAAGTAACCATTAAAATTGTATTTATGATGATTCTAAAATGGCCAATACATTCACTAGATGGAGTGAGGGGGAACAGAAACCTTGTGACAGTGTGTACACATGTGTGCATGTCTGTACATGTCCTTTGTTAAAGGTCATGTGTGTAGCCAGGTGCTGTAAGCCGATACTCAAAACAAAAAGTGATTATATATATAATAATATATAATAAGAGTATGTGAGATTGTGACTCCTTCAACCTCAGTCTTTCTGAACACTGTTCTTAATTTATTGTTTCAAATTATTATTTATTATTTAAGGAAGGTAAGAGCTGTCAGTCCCAGAACCCAGACAGTAGCTATGCTGGCAATACCTGATATCATTTGTATTCTGTCTCTCTGTCCATCCTCAAAGCACATATATAGACATCAACAATTTCCTAACACAGGAAAGGAAGATTAGAAGAGCCGTATCTAAAGCTGATAAACTCAAGTTTTATTCGCAAAGCAATGCAATTGAGTGGTGTGGTGGTTTGAAAGAAAATGGCCCCCAAAGGGAGTGGCACTATTAGATGGTGTGGCTTTGTTAGAGGGGGTGTGGCCTTGTTGGAGAAAATGTGTCACTGTGGAGGCAGGCTTTGAGGTCTCATATATGCTCAAGCCACACCTAGTGTCTCAGTTTACTTCCTATTGTCTTTGTATCAAGATGTAAGGACTCTCAGCTCCAGTACCATGTCTGCCTGCATGCTGCCTTGTTTCCTACCATGACAATAATGGACTAAACCTCTGAACTGTAAGCCCCAATTAAATGTTTTTCTTTATAAGAGTTGCTGTGGTCATAGTGTCTCTTCACAGCAATAGAAACCCTAATTGAGACAGGTAGACACACAATCCAAACAGGCCTTGTCACCCCTCAGCTAATAATGGCATCACAAGTACACTCTGTGACCTGTAAAGGCAATGTCATTGTACTCGCACGCTGCTCCAGCAGTAAGGCTCTGCATGCTGGAACAGGCATTTTAGAAGCAACTCCAACTATGAACTGCAAGCAAGCTAGAGTCAGTATCTCCACCACAAAGAACATTATATTAATATCAGTCACTTTTACCCACCTGTGGAGTACAATTCATAAAAAACATTTCTAGTTCCTGGAGATAACTCTGACATACCTAAAGTTAGTTCAGGGCACATGTATACAAACTGTCCCCAACAATGCTATCTATGTACATAGCACTGAAAATCTCACCCAATGTTCTCATCCCCTGGGCAGGAAAGAGAAACCTTTAGGGCATTTGCCATTCTGTGGCATTGCATTGTAACCTCTGGTTGGTATTAGCAACATGCTCATGAAAAGGTAAGGTTATCCAAAATCCTAATATACTAAATAGACTTAATACACCTAAGACTTCTTAAAATACACTTAATGTCAATAAAAATCACTAATGACATTGGAAAAACCTAAAAAACTAAATTGACAAGATGTGAGATTGACTTTGTTATTGTCTTGCTTCCAGAGATGGAATCCAGGGCCTAGCACATGTTAGGCACATGCTGAACCCATAAGCAACAGCCCTGGCCTGTGGGTTATCTTCAAACTGAGGTAATCAGTGATGTCTGTTCTCCAGAGCATCTCCCTTAGCTCCAGGGCTTTTGCCAGAGATCTAGGCCTGGAAATTTGCAATTCTTTCTCATGGTTCTCAGGTGCTTCTGCAGTTGCCTACAGGGACTCAGGGTCACTTTAGGATCTACCACTATCTAGCACTTCACAATGACACAGCACTTTGTGCTTAGCTCCAGCCTGGCCCTGTGGCATCTCTCTAAATTTCAAACCAAATCCTCTTGGAAATGGACTCAGAGCTTTTTAACCAGCCTAATGTCAGAACAGTCTAGTAGCACATCCTGGACTCTCTCCAAAGCCTTGCTATGACATCTGAGCAGCCTTTTTTACAGTTCTATAGAACAAGACCAAGATAAGAAGAACACAAACCCAGGGACCAGGATCACACTTGTCTCTTGTATAAAATCTCAGGTACTATTTAGATTACCCCACCCCATGGCAATGTAAATGTACCCTTTCTCAAAACTAAATGCACCCCTTCTCAAAACTGGTAACTAATACAAAACAAAGAGGACCAAATGAAAGAAAGGTTTCGGTGGGTCCACTATGCAGAACTTATCACAGTTACTGCAGATAATAACTTTTATGTTCCCTCTCCCCATCACCTGGCAGCCTATACACTTGCTAAACCTGAGCCTTCCCAACAGGTTCAGACACTGTTTCTTTCACTGCTCATCTTTATACTCAGCCTCTCTGAAAACAAGGAGAGGTTACGAGAAAAGAAGAAAGGAAAAAAAGAAAAAGAAAGAAAAAAAGTGCCAAAGGCTGTCTGGGTGGAGATAGCAACACTAATTGCTCCCATTCTCTAGCTCTGGAGGCAGAATGCAGAAACTCTGCATCTCTTCTCTTCAGCAGCTCTCAGCAGACCAACTCAAGTGCCCTTAATTGTTTATGTTCTTAATGCAGAGCCTCTTGAATGCATTCATTTTTAATAGCAGGCTTGAGTGTAGGGCTCATCAAAGAATGACAAAGCAACTCTATTCACTGGGTCTCCTTCCTGCAATGATGGTCTTTTGATTTATTTGCAAATGACAAGCTTGTCAGGCCCCACTTGAGGGCTGCCCTAATTTTTTCCCCAAAGAATTCAGTTGCATTTTCTAAGATGAGGTCTGAGTCTGTGATGTATTTATGTAAGTTGCACACCACCCCCCTTCAGTTCCTTCTAATTAATGATTTAAATGTTTTGACCCAACTGTTGCCAAGCAGAACATTTGGGCTTTAATTTGTCACTTTGGTAAAGCTGCATCTTTGACAAAAGTATCACAGCTGTTTAGGCTTGTAACTGGCTCATTTCTATTATTCAGAAACCCTTGTTACAGAGTTCACAAAGGGCCTGTTCACAGGAAATCATACTGACTTGTTACAGGATAGAAAAACAGACCACTTCTGGTGCCCTTAAAGCAAAATACCTTCTGTGACTCCATAGGTTTCCAAGACAAATTCTACTGTTCTGGGCTGGAAAGAGCCAATCTCTCCATAGCTACTCCAAACAAGCCACATCTTCAACTCTTCTCACAGATCTGGCTCACTTGGCAGCATATGAAAAATTAGGTATTTCATAGATCAAAGATCAGTAGGAGGAAAAGCCAGTGACATCGTCAACATCCCCAGAATATTAGAACCACAACTTCTAAACCAAAACATGACCTGTGTGAGACAACTGAGGTAGGACACAAGAAAGTGAAACTCTGGCCAAAATGCAGCAGTGACTGTTTCACAAGGTGGGGAACACTGCAATGATATAAACAACATTCCCTTTACTACAGCTATTACTGAGGCCCATGTGTCTTATTTTGGGTTGGTACTGACCTCCAGTCACCTGTGACCTCTATTTTGTACTGTCCATTGTGACACAACAAAGGTTCCTTGCTCCNGAGATTTACATCTTTGCGATAATTGAAGCATGCATGTTTCCTTGACACATTGAAATCTTTAACCAATGTGGATGCTGGATGAAACTGTAAGTTTCCTAATTTCATAAACAAGCTATATACAACGAAATTACCTGCACACACATGGTAGCAGTTGCTATTCTTCCCAAGAGACATCTCAAGGAAAGCTGCTACTCCAACTACTACCTAAGACCCAGACCAAGGATAGCCATGGCCTAGTAGAGTGGCTGTGCTGGTGACATGTACCCATGTTACTTAATTTTAGCTGAAAAGACACAGTCCCTGAGCTGCCTTACCATTTTTCTCAGGTTGAGCTATCAGCCAGGAATAGTCTCATAGGAAGGAAGGCAATGATCCTGGTTTCCTAGGTAGGCATGCTTAATTCTCTTTATCTTTTTTTGTTGAGGAGCGTGGGTTGTTTGTTTGTTTGTTTTTCTCTGTGTAACCTAGGCTGTCCTGGAGCTCACTATGTTGACCAGGCTGGCCTTGAACTTGAATCTACCTGCTTCTGTTTCACAAATGCTAGAAATAAAGGCATGTGTCACCACCACCCAGCTTAATTCTCCTTTTAATCAACATCAGGAAACAGACAAAACTCCAGAGTATGCAGAAGAGGGAACTGTAGGGAGGGAAAAGGGGAATTACTACCAGGGTCTAAGGACTAGTCCCAGCCACACTCAGTCAGTACAAGAGACAGCAGAATGTGCTACAAGGTGGGGACCACTATGAACAGTTAACAAGTTAAAAAAAAAATTCTCAAAAACATTTCAGAACAAATCTGCAAGGCCTAACACCCAGAAAAGCTTCACTATTTAGAATGACTTGGGGTATACAGAATAATGGATAATGGTGCAGCTTTGCTTGAAGCAGGCAATCAGGAATTATACTTTAACCACAAATTAAAATTATTGCTTTATGGGTACAACACTGAAATATAACGTCAGAGAAATCCAATCCAAAGAAAAACTATCAGTCTTCTATGATAGCAATAGCCTACCTGCTTTCTGAAGAAAAATCATATGTTGCATGGAGGAGACAGGATCCTTGGGTATACAAATTAACCAAAATATACACAAGAACAAGTATGATAAAGAAAATGGACAGTTTCCAAATGCACAGCCATGTCCATCTGTAATTATCAAACATGGTTTTATGATTATCCTGAGGTTCATAGAAGTGCAATGTGAATGGGAAGGCAACCCAGGGTGACAGAAATGAGAGCAATTTACATCACGGCTAGACCCAAGTCACAAGTTACTTTAAAAGCAGACAAATCAATGCATGTGGGTGTTTTTAGAAAACATCCCAAATATTCTCCTACTAACTGTGTGGGTTCCAGGACGTGCCAGCTCTCCTTTCCCAGAGCATCAGAAACCAAATTTAACCCACATATTCTGTTACTCTGGTCTGCACTTGTGTGGTTCCCACAGGGCTAGGCTGACTCAATAATGTTGCACTCATTCTGCAGAACAGAATAGACTTCCTGCCATTTGGACTGTGAAACACAGTAATCCACCAGGGAATAAAGGTCAATATTGCACTTTTGGTCATTACTGAATCATTTGAGATGATCTGTGGTTAGGATGAGAAGAAAATCGAAGGCTGTGAGAATGTGGTAAATGGCTCGACCTCAGACCAGTTTTCATCTCCATCTACCTAACAGACGTGGGTAAAAGGCCCGCCCGCCATGCTTCTGGGCACTGGGCTGCTTTCAAATCCAAGCACAAGCCAGGAATCAGTTAAACAATATAGTAAGGGAATAACCTCTAAACCTCAGACCAGTGCTTACTCAGGTTTTAGGTCATCAGCTGAAGTTTGGAACAGTTTTCCAGTCTGCAAGTGACACCACAAAGTAGAAAATTCAGCAAATACAAAGAAGTACCTTCAGTGCAGAAGTATATGCCAAAAATCTCCTCAGTTGTGCATGCAGACATATGCATGCTCACACCTCCACCCCCACTGAAATGCTGCCACAGGATTTCTACTGCATNTGCAAACACACAGGGGCAGAGCTGCTCTGAAAAACTCATGCGGCTACTAAATCAATCTTTTCTTTAAATGTCCAATTAAAGCCGCTTCATCTTTAAGGCACTGAAATCCTTAAATACAAAACATCTTAGGAACCTAGGGCCAATTATCATTTAAGCCGCAGAATAAATGTACATGCCCCTTTACTTTTATATCAATATTCTCCTTCACTGGTTTAGCAGGGCTACTTCTTAAAGATAATGTACTATATATAAAGTTTAGGACCCCATAGTATATCAATGTCACACAACATCGTGTCAAGCTAAGATTCAATTCAGGTAAGTGCTACTGCCAAATTTTCTTGTTCCCAGACGGGCTTTAAGATTATTTTATTGCTTAAAATTTAATTTGTTCCAACTCATGTCTCCATGACAACGTTGGCTAACCCTGCAAATCATTTGAGTAATTGGATATCTTATCTTTCTATTGCTCTCAAATCGAATGATTCTACTAGAATTGTAACAGCCAATCAAATTTACAGTCCTCCTGAGTAATAGACTTGGAAAAGGAGCCACATTCATCTCCCCTGTACAGCCATATTAACCAGTATGGGACAAACAGCAGAATCTAGCCTTCCAACTGTACTCCACATTATAAACAGTGTCAATACCAATATTCTCACAATGCAAAGTCTATTCAAAAAGCTCTTCCCTGTCCTTGCTTTAATTTGAGAAGCAACAACTGACACTCACTCCATACAAACTAAAGAGCAATGTCAATCTCAGCAGTGAAGGAAACTGCCAAGAGTAATCCCAGAAGCAGATGAGAAAATCTGACTTATTTAAAATCATTGTTTAGATATTGAACCTGTGCCATATATGGCCAAAACAGTAGCTAAAATTGTTATTAAAAACACTGCCAGTGAATTCAGAGTCTTTTGAAGGAATTGAGTCAAGTTCCTTGTAAATCAGTTAAGAAACAGAAATGAATACAAATATACAAATGTAACAACCAGCTGGAAAACTAGGTGCCCTCAGAGAAATCAACAGTCAAAATGTCCTTCCTTTACTTCAACAGTACCCCAACACCCAAGGTAGTTAGTAAGAAACGGGTTTCTTACAGGGTTCAAAAATCAGTAGTTCCTCTCTTGAATTTAGCAGTACAATTTCGGCTTTTGGTAAGTTTAAAAAGTATGGACGTTGGAAACACTTCAGTGGGCCAATTCCAGTCTTCTCTACAGCTATGCAGACACTGGCTCCAAGGGAGCTCATGGTCCAGAAATGTAAGAGAGTCAGCATGCTTACAAATGGAAAGGCTCTGGCACTCCAGCCAACTGGCAGGTCACAGCAGCTGTCAACAACCAGTGCTTCCTATACAGACAGACAGGACAACTTGGCTACTTCTCAGCTCCTGAGAACAGGCTTAACTGTGCTATGCCTTTCTTCATCCTAAGTACTTACCACAGACGTAAGAAATGTCTCCTGCATCCTAAAAGCCTCAACTTCCAGCATGTCAGCCAGAAGCAGTAGGCCATGTCTCTAGTTCCAGCTGCTTGGTAAACTGAGTCAGGAGGCTCATGGATGTTAGGAGTTCAAGACTAGTCTGAAGAGCAGAGAAAGACCCATCCCAAAATAAAGACAATAAATATCCACGCCCACTCTCAAAGGCCATACTTTTCTCTGACCTAAGGGTTTTGCTGCTTTTGTCTTTACTTCTCCAAATGTTAAGATTTAGGCAACAGCTGTCAATGTGACGAGTCAACAAACATCTCCAGACCAAACAGATACAGAAATATAATTATACAAGCTCTCTACACAGCACTTTACAGATTCTATAGCAAAAATAAAACCACATGCGGACAACACCCCCTACACACATGCACATATACCCGCACACACATCCCTGCTTAAAGGCTCGAAACTTTCTCTAACCACATAACTTGACGTAGTAACCCTGCAAACAAACCCCTTTATCTTCAGGAAGACAATTTCTTCAACTTCAGAGTTAGTTTTGTTACATTGGAAAGAAAAGAATCTAAAACACATCTACACATCTCTTCTACCATTTATACTGCTGAAACTCGCTTCTGTAAAAACGAACCAAGTCTTATTCAACGTTCATCCATCCCCATAAATGAAAACAAAACAAAACCCTCAGCTCAATGTATTTTCCCTGGTAGTTATATTAATTACTTGAGCCACACTGCTGGTGGGTCTGTGTTTATTACTTTAATTATTTTATATATTTTATCCAGTGGAGATTGCCANCAAGGGCTGTATTTTTGGTTTTTTATCTTTTCCTTTTGAACCTAAAGACAAATGCTTATGATCCAAAGAAGAAATCAATAAAAAAGACTTTATAATTACAAGGAGAAAAATGAAAAGTGAATGCAGACAGAGAAAAAGAAGTTGGGATTGAAAAACAAAAGCCAGACGGAAGTAGAAATGGATCGAGATGGGCAAGGGCATGAACAGAGCTTCAAGGGGCTAACAGACTTGATAAGACTCTCAACCTCCCCACACAAATAACTCCCTGGGGGGAGCTGCTTTTCTCACCCCCCAATTTTACTTGTCTGTATTCTTATTTACTGAATACATCACGGAAAGTGATACAATTCATATCCACCCACAAAAAAGGGAAAACTAAAGGAGCTGACAGGAAGCTACTGCAGAGCAATTCCTAAGAAGCTCCATGCTAGAGAACTCGATGGTCACCATAATGCCAATAAAGTCCACTCCACAATGAAACAAAAGAAACTCTGCAAATCAAAATACTTAGAAGGACAACTATCTCAACTGGGTATGGTAGCTTATGCCGGTAAGCTCTGTCTAGGACAAGGCAATCTCAAGTTCAAGGTTAGCCCAACTACCATGGCAAAGTTCACTTCTGAAGAATCATTTAAAAAACCCAAAAATTTTTTAAAAAAAGAGGGAAAAAATGGTTGTGAATACTACCACATGCCTATAATCTCAATCCTTATAAAGTAGAAATAGGATGATAAGGAGTCCAACTCCAGCCTTCACAGTGAAATGGAGGCTACCAGAGCTCCATGAGACTCGGTGCTAAACACACAACAAAACACTGAGTGGAACAAGCATCTTAACTGTAGGCTGCATGCGGACAGGATGCCTTTCCTCNGGCCCTATGGCCCATCCTTTTCCATTCTGGACTAAGATGTACATCAGTGTTAAGATACCATTCTCTAAACCCAAATCAGCTTTTTTATTTCACTCATGAATCCACAGAAGTCTATGAAATGGCATAAATAAAGGCAGCTGTATTTTGTTCACCAAATCAATTTCTTCCCCAGACATCCAGTAGATGTTCCTGCACAGAGAAAGAACAGCCCTTTCCTTCTAATTTAAAAATCTATACTGCCACTGCCCTTGCAAACTGCTAAACAAGCAGTATTGGCAAGTCACTTGTGTGCTGTAATATATTTACTGCCAATCCCAATGGTTTACCTCCCTGTCGCAGTTTCTTCTGTGTCTGAGCTTGTCAATACACCACTGGTGACCACATTTCTAAGTGGCTCTGACTCACTATTTGCTCAAAGCATCAAGAGGGTGGTGGGAAGGAACAAAAGCTTGGCTCTTGCAGAGCCAACCTGGAACCTGGGGACCTAAGCCTTAGGGAGACCACTGTGCTTCCCATTCAGGGAGTCTCAGAGTTTGCTCCCAGGCATTTGACATTTTTTTACCACCTACAACTAAAATTCCCAACTAGGGCACTTTCTATATACACACAAATTTCAAAATTAGCCTCCTTTTGCAAAAGCATTTCCTGTCCCTGCTTGTTAATAATAAAATGATTTCTCCCTAGCAAACACAGTGGGCAGATTTCCAAGGTGCCTTAAAGTTTCATTAAAGGGCCTAAATCAGAGTGGCTGGAGGCCTGGTGAGGCAGTCTGGCATTTTCTGTGTGTGGGAGTGGGGACGGGGACGGGGGGATGTGTCTATACGCACGTGGAGTGTAGAGACCAGGTCAATGTTGGGTATTTTCATCAGTCAGTCCTCATCCTATTTTTTAGACAAAGTCTTAACTGAACCTAGAACTCACTGACTGGGCTAATAAAGCTCAGTCCGCCTGTCTCTGTACCCCACACCTCTCTCCTGACCTCCCCTTGAATTCCCCCCAGTGTTAGGGCTACAGAGGCAACAGCACAGAATTGTGGGTAGTGCTGGAGATCCAAAGTCAGATTTCTCATGCTTACACAGCAAGTACTTCACTGAGCCATCTCCCCAACTGGGCCTTTCCATATAAGTGTAAGTCTATGCTTTTGGTTGAAGAAAAGCACCTTAACACTGTGCAAATCAGTAATTCAAACGTGCAAAAGCACAAGTCTAAGTTTTGTTGAAAGAAGGAAGAATCCATTAAGATAGAACCCCTAATATACATATAAAGACCCGTCCCTCACATCAAGTCAGACTAATGTTGGTTGAAAAAGAAAAGTCCCTGTCTTCTACCAAGCCCACCCCCACTCTCCAGACCCATTCTTTCTTCAAACAGGCAATCCAAGCTCTGAGGAGATGAAGCAAGGAGATCAAAAGTTCAAAGCCATCCTTGGCAAAATAGTTAAAGACAGCCTTGGTTAGGTCAGCCATGCCCCCACCCCGCCACACACACCCCAAGACCAACAACCAACAGGCAAGTAGTATAAAATGTTTTAATTTACAGACTTCAGACACCATACAGGTGAGTGAATATTGATGAGTTTTCACTGTGCATTCTTCTCTTCTTTTTTTTCTTTTGGGCTGTGAGCCTGGCCTTTAACTAACTGCTGAGATACCTCTCCACTCCTCTCTCTTTTCCTGAATATTTAGTTTTTACATAATAAAACGTTTGAGTGGAGGATGTAAAAATTTGGAAGTTTAAAAAAAAA